>JBBPBX010030796.1:0-34944 GCA_038048925.1 Garcialebias charrua
ATCGGTTATCAAATTTTTAATACCTTTTTAAATGATCTTACATTTAGTTATATAGTTTGTTTAAATAAATATGGACTTACCAAAGCTTTATCATAATACTCACGCACAAGTATAGAGTTTTTCAGCAGCAGCTCATTCCCCACGTCCGCACCTCACAGAACCGGAACCGTAAAATAAGTTTTAACCGTACCGAGTGAGATTCGAACCAGCTTCGAGAAAAGTATCTCTGCACCAATCATGGGATGTTTAACCAGTTGAGCTACTAGACAGCTTGCCTTTCATAGGTCCACTCTGAGTTTTAACAGATCGCCCCATGGAAAATCCTTGCTATGCACGTGTAAAATAAGCTGATTTGTAATCAGTTCTTCAAAACAGTAAACTCAGAAACACTAATATATATTCAGCTAACACGTTTTTTTTAGTCGTTTCTGTAGTTAAATTTTAATGAGATATATTTGCGCTGAGGTTGTTTGAGATGACTAAATAAAGGTTGAATGAATATTCGCGCTGAGGTTGTTGTCAGAACGAGCTGATGACTCAACAACACGCATCAGCCCCGACCCTGCACGCAGAAAGTCCCACCCCCCCGCGAAATCTCTGCTGGCGCTATGAATTATGGGATAGCCTCCGTCTTGAAGGTTCCACGAATGCATCCTTCGATTTCGGCAGGAAGTAGGCCGCATTCCTCGGCCGCATGAGGAGGAGTCTTCGAATTGGGACAGTCCTCCGCGCGGGGCAATGACGTATGCGGCCGACAAATGCGCACTCATGAGGACCCAGCCCCTGAATTGAGACACAGCCAGAGAGTGAGCCTGGAGCTTAAATAAAGAGCTGAACAGGTGCAAGGAATGAAGGCTGACTGCTGTGCTTAGGCTGAGGGGCGTGTTGAACGGTTGACTGACAGGAGCTGATGTGAGCAGTCGGAGATGGGTGATGAGCAAAACACAGCAGGGAACAGAAACAATGGCAGGTGACATGGGCAAGAGAAGAGAGCATGAAGGCAGGCTCATGGCAGGATGGACAGAAACATGGTAGGAGGAGCAGAGGCGTGAGCAGATGAGGGGTCAGTGGGGGCCGCTGACCATTACACAAAGCTTTGCTACAATGACTAACAAGACAGACCGTCGTGAAAATCTGATGTTACTTGAGATTATTTTGAGTCACTAATGGAGAGACACAAAAAAGAAGAAACAAAGACCAGAAGGTTCCACTGTTCTCCTTTGATGTCACTTCCTGTTTTACTTGGGCTGGGCCAAGTTAAAGAAAATATTCCACTTACAACATGGGTAAAATCAAGTGTATTGCGCCAGATTTCTTAAATATTATAATTTGATGATTCTTTAGACACTATCCCGTTATGTGAAGAAAACACATTTTCATAATCAGGAGGTTAAACTAGTTTGGTTTTCTTGAGATAAAGTACACCTTGGAATCTTAAGAAAACAAAATAAATAACAGGTACAGCTGATCTTGGCTTCTTTGGGTTCAAATGATGCACAAAAAATGTTAGTCAGAAAGACACAGGTCCATTTTTTGCCAAATTTAGCCAGTGACTAATTTTCATCTGCAGGTAAACGTCATACATACAACATGTAAACACAATCAGTCCCACTGTGACTTCAGGAATAAAAGAGCAGCAATGATACTGTAAATATTAAGCAACTCTACTGAACATAAACAAATTTTAAAAGAGAAAAAGTTTAATTTATTACAGAACATTAAAAAGCGAACTATCAGCTGATCTAATGTTGACTGAAGAGCTATCTTTTCAAAACATCAGGGAATCATAAATGTCCTCAGAGGGAAATAAAACTGTTAACATTCAGTTGGAGCTTATCTATTCTAAACAAAGTTGTAAAAAACTAAATGGTGAAGAAGCCATGTCGTGACCTTACAGACACGCTGGACATATGCGTACATTATTAAATCATCAAAACCTAACATGAGTACTTTTAATGGTTATAAAATGATCTGACTTATTTTAGGGTTGTCTGACCTGACCAAGTGGAATTATGAATACAGGTCAGTGCATCCAAACACATTATTGATGATCTTATGTTTAACCTGAGCAAACATCTGATCTTCAACATGTTGGTGATAATGATAATAATAATGAGACAAAGATCTTGTTACAGTTAACAATCGACATCCCATAGTTTGTTTCATGCTCAGCTTGTGTGTGTCTTGCTCATTGTGTTGTTTACGTTTTCCCTAGAAGGTGGGAATGTAGTTGTGTATCTTGGACTTCTGTCTCTGTGTGACACACTCAGCAATCCAGATGACGTTGCGGATCTCCTGCTCCTTGAGTTTGAAGTAGGAGTAAAATACTCCAAAGTTGAACTGCTGCAGGAAAGTGAGCACGTTCAGCTTCACCTGTCAAAACGACAGCACTTAATTCAGTTTCACCTGCTGCAGATTTACACATCGACATGATTTTTGATTAAAGAGAACAGGACTCCAAGCACAACATGTAAAAATTAACTCATTAACAAAACTAAAAGGCTGCAGCAAAAACCAAACCACTGAGTGTTCTTAAGGAGAAAAACACAAGGAGGGAAATTAGGGATGGGGTTGATCCGATCCAGTATCGGTACCATACTTGGATACTTGGATACTGCTTAGCAGTTTTTTAGTTCATTCATTCATTCATTCAACCTTTATTTATACAGGCTAGCCTCGTTGAGTCACGGGGACTCATTTACAAGAGGGTTACAAGAGTTTTCTTAGGTGGAGCTGGAAAACTAAAAAACCGCTAAGCATGATGGGAAAGACAACAAAATCACTCTCTTAGTGGTTAAGGGGAGTAGATTTTGTTGTCTTTCCCATCATGCTTAGCAGTTTTTTAGTTTTTCCAGCTGAACCATGAGTGAGAAGGACATGTGTGTGGTATAGACTTGCCTCTTGTGTGCTGTTATAGTTTGTGAGTTTCCTGTTGTAAGGCTCAAGAGTGTCTTCATTGGGTATATCTCACACAATGTTAAAATGAATTGTCTCAGCACAAAAATTTCATTATACAGATTCACATACCTTAGAATAGAATAGAATATATCTTTATTGGCATATTTGCACCAAGGTACAAAGTTTTGCAATTGGCACGCGCACCATCCGAAGAGGGACGTACGCACGGAAGCCGCAGCAGTATAAAACCGCGCCACCAACAATCAGATATGAAAAAGGAACATACAGTCGGGTAATCAGTGGTATTCAAAAAAGAATCTATCACAATTTGTCTTAGGACACTCCATGATAAAGTCTAAAAAACTCTACCAGCTTTAGCACGAATAAGACAAGACATGTTGCGTTTCATGGCAAGCAGGGAGATTGTCCGTGAAAATCATTTCAGATAAGCACAGTCTGTAGATGGCATTCAGCTCGGCTCCATTCTGAAAGCACACAGAGACCTCTGGGGGGGGGGGAGCGAGTTCTCAACAGCTTTCACTCCAGGAGAAGATTGCAGACAGCCTTCTTTTTCCAAGGTTGCTCACAGTCCAGATTAGATTAGTCGCTTATTTATTTTCAGGCCAGGCTACAGTGTACTTTTGACTGCAGCCTTGAAGTCCAGGTGCTGTTCAGGTCCAAATCCGAATCATGTGAGGTTCCGAGCTACAAATCCCCGTCTGTGCCCTGGTGGGGCTGTAAACGAGTCCCAAAGCGCACCGCAGGTCCGCGGCTGTCCGCCGCTGCTCCCACCATGCGGTTCAGCTCGTACAACAGCTGGCTTGTTGAGGTCATAGCCCGGATCAGAGAATCTGTTGAGCAGGGAGTCTCGCCAGCGCGTTGATCGCCGCGGCCGCCTCCCTCAGCTTCCAGTAGCAGAAACATCCGCCGATCCCAAAAAGCAGAGCAACTGCCACCAAAATTCCAATAATCCATAAATCTTCAACGTCTTCGACAGAGAGAACGGCCAGACATGGCTTCCACTCGCTCCACGAGTCCATAGTGTATCCCACCGCATGCGTGTCGAAGGGCCAAGCCGCTTCTCCTGGTCCGGTGCGCTTCGTTGAAAAAATTTTATCAATAGAGGAAACAGCCCACGTAAATAAATCCATTTCAAATTGGTTCGAGTGAGCGCTGAAGAGTTAAAGACGAGACAAAATGCAAAAGCAGGGAGGAGGAAAACTTAGGGGGGAGAGGAGCAAAAAGAGATGCGACCTGCTTCGCCGAGTGCTGGAAGTAAAATACCTTAACAGTATCGGATCGGGAAAGTATTGGTATCGGTCGATACCCAGTTTTTAAGTATTGGTATCGGATCGAAAGTGAGAAATGTGGATTGGTGCATCTATTCCTAAGGGAAACAAAATCCGACTGAGGCAAATGGCATAATGCACAACTGGTGAGAGGAGGAACCAGGACTGCATGTATAAGTCCTCACATCCTTCTACAGGTGTGCAGTGGAGAGCATCCTGTGCTCCAGCATCAATGTGTGGCATGGAGGCTGCACAGCTGCAGAAAGAAAAGCTTTGCAGAGAGTGGTGAAGGCTGCACAGAAGATGTTGGAGTCAGTCTCCCCACCATCACAGACATTTACACTTAGAGATGCAGGAAAAGAGCCACCTGCATCATGAAAGACCTCACTCACCCAGCACACACACTCTTTGCCCCACTCCCCTCAGGACGAAGGTTGAGGAGCATCAAATGTAGAACAACGTTATGTATGTAACAACTCATGTTACATTTGTAGATGGAAAAGTCGGCCCAATGACTACCGTATATATGGGACTGTTTATTTATGTTCAAATTATTGTTGCTGTTAAGTTGTGTTGCTGTTGAACATGCATTTTTATATATTTTGTTCTACACATACAGAAATGCCAACATTTTGACATTTGTTTTAATTTCTTACATATGACTTGTTATATTTTGTGTTCTGTAATGTTCTTTATCCAGAATGGAAGGTTAAATAACTGTAAAATAAATAAATGGACTTTACTTAAAGATGGATTTGCATTTCATTCATTATATTATTGCATTTGGCCCGCAGTCCTCTGATAGATTTTAAATGTGGCCCTCTCAGGGAAAAAGTTTGGGCACCCCTGCTCTACAGTTAAATGTAGACCATCTGTCTGACAGTTGAGGTTTGGACCAAACTGGGTTATGATGCAACAGAGCAATGATCCTAATCACAGCAGGTAATCTGCAAGAAAACAGCTCAAAATGAAAAGAATGAAGACGTTGTAATGGCTCAGAATTTCTTCACAGCTGAAAGTCTCTTAGGAAAGCTGCACTGTAATAAAAGTTTTAAAGCTTCAAAACTAACAAAATTGTCCAAATTCCTCCCCAACAACACAACAGGGTTGACAAAAATCAATTACTGTACTTCAAATTATTACCACAAGTTGTGATACAAGCTACTGATTTATGAGTGGATATTGTGTTTCACACTATCTTTGTGCATTTTGGCTTAGTTTTATAAAAACAAAAAAACATGAGGTTTATTCATTTTAAGACCTGGTTAGAAATTAATCTCTTTTGTCTCCAACACTTAAAACCCAAAGAGGGGTTTATTCTTTTTAACACAACTGTACATCTAGAAGTAAATTTTAAAAATCACCATTTGTAACATTATTGTTATTGTCAGTGATTAAAGAAACTAATTTTATGCATTAATTTGGAAAAGCGTGTTCCTTAAGTTAATCTGTGACTCCTCAAATTTAAAGAGTTTGAAAAGTTTTGTGCTGCTGTTCGACGTATTGTTTTTATGCTATTAGTGCTTAGTGTGTTTTTAGTTACCATTTTTCTTAGTTCATATCTTAGATCTTATTACTGTTTTTATTTTACATTTTATACTTTTGTTGGATGTAACAGTGGGACCCTGTGTACACAATTTTGTTCCGCCACATGTACCACATGTGGTGCGTATGACAAATAAAGAACCTTGAAATGTGTTGCTGAATGATTTAATTCAGAGAAAAGACTTGGTTTAATGTTCATTACACACATGCTGACATGAATCAAAGATATCTTACCTCTTGCTCAAAAAACCTGTCTTCCAGAGACCGAAGATCTGATCCTGATTCTTGCTCGTCAAAAATGAGCTCATAGTCCTGCAGGGAGGTTTTAGTGAAAGGTGACAACGCAGTAACAGCAGCAGTTCTCATTAAAGTCTTCATGAATGAAATCAAACTCACGGGATAACAGTCGGCTACAGCTTTCACCTGCTCGTGGTCCTCTGCTTTGGCAAGGATTTGGAGTCCCTCAGGGAACAGTTTGCCACAAGATGGATACAGCACACTCCTCTCTGCACCACCCAGATCAGTCCCGAAGGAGTTCACTGTGATGATGAAGGCCCGTCTGTCTGCCTCAAACTGCAGCACAAAGTATGCACAGATAAACACGTCTCTTTATTAGAACAAAGAAAACTGGCTCACTGAGAAGAACCCGTACCTGCAGGATGGGGCACATGGTGTTCTTTGTAGCACCACCCAGGTTCTTGCAGAAAGAGTGGAAAGACTCTAAATATGCCTTTGAGAGACAAATAAAACATTAAATATAAAAACATCTGGTATTTCTCCTTCTTTCATGGCAGAGTTTTGAATTAAAGTTGTCTTGAGCTGAAAATGGATGGAGTTTTATTTGAGTTGGCTGAACCTTGTAATGACATTATACGCAGGGTTACCCACTTTTAGAAGTTGAAATAAGGAACACTAAATCTAGATAATATTTATTGAAACGCTGTTTCTGCTAAGAGTGATGTCATCAAGGAAATGCAACAAGTGAGTAATTACTAAACATCTACAGGCACAAGTTAAGAAGTAACAGTCAGTGTCAGTTTTGCTGCTTAGTTTTTAGTGATTTGCTACTTTTAGCTTTCAACTAGTATTTGCTTATCGTTCAGCTGGTGTTTGACTACTTTTGGCTTTTATCTATATTACAAAATATTTCAGTCTTATTGCAAACCTTGTTTCCTCTGGGCTTTTAATGTACACTGTGGTAAAACCAACAAAGCAGGACCTAACAAACTCATTTTTCTACATGGTTCTGTCAGCTCTCACCTTGTACAGCTTGTTTCTCAGGATCTCAGCTTCCATCTCATCCAGGCTGGTTTCAGATACAGCCTCAAGGAAAAACTGAGCTACACCAAAAAGAAAGGGTAGAAAGTCACAGATACATCCTGGACTGCACATTGACACGGAGTTGTTTTGTTTTGCTTTAGTAGAACCAAGAAGGTCGTTCTACGAACCACTGAACCTTGAGGTGAGCTTCATTTATTACACACTCCATCCATCCATCATCCATCCATCCATGCATCCATCCATCATTCATTCATCCATCCATCATTCATTCATCCATCCATCATCCATGCATCCATCCATCATTCATCCATCCATCCATCCATGCATCCATCCATCCACCCACCCATCCATCCATGCATCCATCCATCATTCATCCATCCATCATTCATCCAGCCATCATTCATTCATCCATCCAAAATTCATTCATCCATCTATCCATCCATCCTTGCATCCATCCATCATTCATCCATCCATCATTCATTCATCCATCATTCATTCATCCATCCATCCATCATCCATGCATCCATCCATGCATCCATCCATCATTCATTCATCCATCCATCCATCCATGCATCCATCCATCATTCATCCATCCATCATATTCATTCATCCATCCATCAGTCATCCATACATGCATCCATCCATGCATCCATCCATGCATCCATCATTCATCCATCCATCCATCATTCATTCATCCATCCATGCATCTGTCCTTGCATCCATCCATCATTCATCCATCCATCCATCATTCATTCATCCATCATTCATCCATCCATCCATCCATGCATCCATCCATCATTCATTCATCCAGCCATCATTCATTCATCCATCCAAAATTCATTCATCCATCTATCCATCCATCCTTGCATCCATCCATCATTCATCCATCCATCATTCATTCATCCATCATTCATTCATCCATCCATCCATCACCCATGCATCCATCCATGCATCCATCCATCATTCATTCATCCATCCATCTATCCATGCATCCATCCATCATTCATCCATCCATCATTCATTCATCCATCCATCAGTCATCCATACATGCATCCATCCATGCATCCATCCATGCATCCATCATTCATCCATCCATCATTCATTCATCCATCCATGCATCCGTCCTTGCATCCATCCATCATTCATCCATCCATCCATCATTCATTCATCCATCATTCATTCATCCATCCATCCATGCATCCATCCATCATTCATTCATCCAGCCATCATTCATTCATCCATCCATGCATCCATCCTTGCATCCATCCATCATTCATCCATTATCCATCCATCCATCCATCCATGCATCCATCCATGCATCCATACATCATCCATCATCCATCCATCCATCCATCATCCATGCATCATCCATCATCCATCCATCGTCCATCCATCCAACCAACCAACCATGCATCCATCCATTCATCCATCCATCCATGCATCCATCTATCATCCATCATTCATCATCCATCCATCATCCATGCATCCATCCATGCATCCATACATGCATCCATCCATCATCCATCATTCATCATCCATCCATCCATAATCCATCCATCCATCATCTATACCCGCTCCTTCCTTTTCAGGTTGTGGGGGTCACAGGTGCCCATGTCCAGCAGTTACTGTGTAAGATGTGGGGGACACCCTGGACAGGTTTGAAGTCTGTCACAGGGACACATAGAGACAAACAACCATTCATTCTCTCACTCACACCTAGAGATAATTTAGAGTTACCAATCAGTCGAACATGCATGTTTTTGGTCTGTGGGAGGAAACCCTAGTACCCGGAGAAAACCCACACATGCACGGAGAGAACATGCAAACTCCACCCAGAAAGGTCACCGGCCCGGATTTGGACAGGTGACCTACTCGCAGGGAGGCAGCAGTGCTACCAACTGCGCCACCGTGCTACCCCACAGAGATTTGCACGCTGTTTCTAAAATTTGACTGTTTCAAAAAAACATGATAACAGTGATCTTCTGATCTGGCCTCATTCATACTTTTAAACTAACATTTGGTGTCATTGCTCTTTGGCTACAACACAAAGTATTATTAGGCTAAGAAATCTATCAGCCACGGGGTACACTATTCATACAAAAATAAACCAGTAATGAGCCCCTTCTTGTTTGTTCTGGTGATGGACCAACGAGGCAGGAATTCCCCATGGACTATGAAGTTTGCAGATGACATTGTGATCTGTGGTGATAGCAGGGAACAGGTGGAAGAGAACTTGGAAGGTTGGAGGTATGCACTTGAAAGAAGAGGAATGAAAGTCAGCTGTAGTAAGACAGAGTACATGTGTGTGAATGAGAGGGAGGCCAGTGGAACAGTGAGACTACAAGGAGCAGAGGTCACAAAGGTGCAGGACTTCAAGTACTGTACTTGGGGTCCACTGTCCAGGAATGGGGAATGTGGTAAAGAGGTGAAGAAGAGAGTCCAGGCAGGAAGGAATGGATGGAGAAAAGTTTCAGGATTGATTGGTGACAAAGGTTGGAAGCAAAGGTCAAAGGAAAAGTTTATAAGAAAATAGTGGGACCAGTTATGTTGTATAGTTTAGAGACAAAGGTGGAAGTGGCAGAAATGAAGATGTTGAGGTTCTCCTTAGGAGTGACAAGGATGGATAAGATCAGGAATGAGATCATCAGAGGTACAGCACATGTTGAACAACTGGGAGATAAAGTTAGGGAGGCCAGACTGAGATGGTTTGGACATGTCCAGAGGAGGGACAGTGGGTATATTGGTAGAAGGATGTTAGAAATGCAGCTGCCAGGAAAAAGACAAAGAGGAGATATATGGATGTAGTTAGAGAGGACATGGAGGTAAATGGAGTGAGGACAGAGTGAGATGCAAGTTGATTTGCTGAGTTGACCCATCAAGAGGGAACAATTGAAAGAAGAAGTTGATACAGAAATAAATCATATAAGTGAAGAACAAAAAGTTCACCAAGTGGCGTGTCCACCAGGATGGTTGAACAGAGCTCAGTCGGGGTGCGGGCGATGCCCACAGCTGCCATTTGGTCAAACGTTCCAAGTGGGTGACACCGTGGGAGAAGCTCTGCCACATCTCTGTGTTTCAGGGCCCCGCTGATCAGCATCACTACGTTGTCAATCATGTAGCTGTAGCTATACAACACAAAGGACAGAGTGAATGTTTGCCCATTTGTTATGACACTTTTTTAATTCGGTTTTCATACAAATGAGCTTTGGATCAAAAGTGAAGGTGCAGCAGTTTTTAATGCAGTCTAATTTTTTATAAAACAAAGGCTTTTACTTTTTATCAAGTAGTGAAAATTATAAATATTTATAACATTTGTGTGTGTGTGTGTGTGTGTGTGTGTGTGTGTGTGTGTGTGTGTGTGTGTGTGTGTGTGTGTGTGTGTGTGTGTGTGTGCGTGTGTGAGAGAGAGTTTGTGTGTCTTTCTGCTAGCAAACCACTGTATCTCATTAACTGTTGGAAAGTTTTGTATGAAACTTTCAGTATGTAATCATTAAATGAACATTACACAATTAACTTTTGACTTTTACTTGAACATGGCTGCCACTAACCTTAAAAAACACACAAAAAAAACTATAGCTTAGTTTACAGATGTTTGGTGTGGTTGTCGCTGAGACTGATCCCCAACCCATATTCTGAGCACCAACAGATTACTCAAGATTTTTATTTAAAATTTTGCCATTAATTATTTGGAATCAACTCTGTCTGACTGTTAGCAAAATATCTCATGAACCACTGGCCAGAGTTATTGAAACTTGCAGGAAATGATGATTGGATGTACATCTACAGCTGATCAACCTTTGGAGCCAAACCATTTTACGATGGCTGCTACAGTTAAAGCACATTAGCCAGAACAAACATGTTTCTAACTTAGCTAAACATACAGATAAAAAGCTGAAATCCGATGTGGTAGTAGTCGAGAGTCATTCACAACCTATACGTATACTGTAGTATGGGACATTTTGCAATATCTCATCAGACTGAGCAAAACAGTATCTTCATGATCAAAACAATCCCAATTACTCCCTTAAAGGACCAGAATTTATCAGCATAAGATGATAACTAATATGCATTCCTTCAAGGAAAGTTGGGTGAACTGTGTGCAATTCTTATTAAAGTGTGTTCGTCATACCTGATATAATTCAAAAAGGTAGAAAGTGGGGGCAAGGCGTTGGAGCGCAAGCAGCTGAATTCAGTCACCATGCTCTCCCTCAGCATGGTGTCCACCAGAGACACAGTTAGAGCATCTGCAGATGAGGACAAAAGTTTTCCGTAGTTTGTGGTCTGAAGGTGCAGCTTCATGTCTGAAATGAGAATGTAGATCATGTTAGAGCAAAGGTTTTTAAAGTTTGATTATAATCATGCATGAATCAAACTGTTTAGAAATGTTCTTTGACTGTAACTTTCAAACATTTTCTATTGTGCGTTTTTGGAGGTCGTACTCAACAAATACAACAAAAATAAACTCTGTGGTCATATAACAAAATAAATACTTTTGTCAGCTGCGGTCTTCGTGGTTGGCAGCATCTCCTATAAGATGTTTAAATAAAGAAATGTAAAAGTGCATCCATCCATCCATCCATTATTTTCTGCTTGTTCCAAAGTCGGGTCACGGGGGCAGCAGCTTGAGCAGGGAGGCCCAGACATCTCTTTCCACAGCCACCTCTTCCAGAACTTCTGGGGGGATTTCAAGGCATTCAGGCCAGCCAAGAGACATAGTCTCTCCAGCGTGTCCTGGGTCTTCCCTGGGGTCTCCTCCCAGTCAGACATGCCTGAAGCACCTCCCTAGGGAGGCATCCAGGAAGGATCCTTACCAGATGCCTGAATCTCTTCAACTGGCTCCTCTTGATGTTGAAGAGCAGTGGTTCTACTCTGAATCTCTCTCGGATAACTGAACTTAGCACCCTATCTCTAAAGGAGAGTCCAACTACCCTGCAGAGGAAACTCATTTCAACCGCCTGTATCCACGATGTCATTCTTTCAGTTACTACCCTGAGCTTGTGACCATAGGTGAGGGTAGGCATATAGACTGACCAGTAAACAGAGAGCTTTGCCTTACAGCTCAGCTCCCTCTTCACCACAACGGACCAGCACAGACCTGTCCAGGGTGTCCCCCGTCTATCGCACAGTGATGGCTGGACATGGGCACCAGTAACCCCCTGCAACCCTAAAAAGGAAGAAGCAGGTAAAGATAATGGATGGATGAATGTATGTATGTATGTATGTATGTATGTATGTATGGATGGATGGATGGATGGATGGATGGAAAACAACTGAATGTGTGATGGTCGCTGACCCCCATCTGCTCATGTCTCTGCTCCTCTGATTCTGATTCTGATTCAGTTTATTATCGCCATTGTCAATGAACAGGATTCACAGACTAGGAATTTGCTTCGGCATAACGGTGCTTAAAATATAAAAACATAAGACACAAAAAACATAGACCATAAAACATCAATACAATCAATACAATATTCAGTGAACAAAAACTACTAAGAAACATCACAATTAGAGTGGTGCAATCAAAATACAGTGATACAGTGATTCCCAATCAAAATACAAAGAACAAATACAAAATACAGCGACCAAGGCAAGTTATGAGGTAGCATGGTTATGAGTGTTCAAGAGTCTGACAATGTCACGCCATGTTTCTGCCTATCCTGCCATACTCCTGCCTTCATGCTCTGTATTCTCCTGCCCATGTCATCTGCCCCCTCCCGCCAAAGTTTCTGTTTCCCTGCTTTGTTTTGCCTATCACCCATCTCTCAGCTCAAGTCTGCTCCTGTCACTCCATCCTACGCCTCCCTTGCTCCTCCACAGCAATCAGCCCTGATTCAAAGTAACCTGTTATCTGTACTATTTAAGCTCTAGTCATTCACTTCCTTGTTGACGATTTATGAAACCTTCCATGGTCCCTGATTTTGAAGCCATCTGAGGCCCTGTACACACGTAGCCGGATATCAGTAAAATCAAATAGTTTATCATACGGTTTGGCCTTTCATCCACACGTGAACTCCGGTTGATGTAACTATAAACGAATAATAAAAAAAACTCTGACCAAAGTGGAGATTTGAGAATTCTCCGCTTTCGAGTTTGTGTGTGGACTTTCAGAACCGGAGATTTGCGTTTTTCTCCGACAGCTGCTGCGGCGCTGACGTCACATAACGCTCTTTTTTTTAAAGCGCTAAATTGTCAACATACCTGCTCTGACATGATTCCCAGTCAACATTTTCCTGTGTTTTATTAACTTTGTACTCCAACACGGTATTTAATGCTGCTGTATGTTGTTTCTGGAAAATGCTGGGACAGAGACACCTTTCTGGTCCCTCCCCCTTGCTCTCTGGCTGACCTGCAACTCCGCCTCCTTAGCTCCTCCTCCCAGCGCTGCAGGCTGGGACAGGCGGGGGATGAGCTGCGTGAAGCTGACACCCCACCCACATGAACAAAACTCTGTTTTTATTGGCTGGTTCAAAAAACTCTATTTTTATTGGCTGGTTAACGGCTGGTCACTGTGGGTTTTTAGAAATGCTTTTATTACCACCTGGAGAAGCCAGAGGACTATAGTTTTTTTCAGAGATTACCTGTCTAACATCAGTCTGTCAGGAGATAGTGACAGAGAGAAGAAATATGTTAAAAATATATTTTTAGAAAAGCAGCTTTAATAGTACAGTAGTTCAACCTCGCGGTCTGTCCACACAAACGAACGAAAAAAAAAAAACAATAATAATAACAAGAAGTTGTGGTAGCTTTGAAGGGTTGTGACTGCACTACACTGCCACCTATGGGTTCGGCATATTCTTTACAACGCTCTGTGGTGAAAATAAACGGGGACATGTAGATGAACATTTTAAATATCCGAACATGTATGTACAGAGATTTTTTTTTGCGCAGATATTCGTTTTTCAAACACCAGGCTACGTGTGTACAGGGCCATAGTTCCCATTTCATGCCATAGCCTTGTATCCTTGCCTTGCCTTGATCCCTCGCCTGTACCATGGTTTCCTCACCTTGTCTGCCCCTCTTTGGATTTGGATTCTTCTCTGACCACAGTACAGTATTGACCCCACCTTCCTCGACTTCACCTCATGGATCACAATTTGGCTATAGCTTCTGCTCTCAGCTTTCTTGTTCATGACCCCTGTTACATTTGTCAGACCCTGGATTTGGATTTGCCCACCACGGACCACAAACAGCTTCAGCCTGCTCCACTGCTGCAGCTCATGCTGCACGAGTGATGTCACAGACACCAGCACAACAACAGCAGTTGGCACATTACAGACTGAGGAGGTTAGTGACTTTTACAGTAACCTACAGAACCTCCTTGTTCTCATCAAAGTCACTAACCTCTCTGTCTCAAAGAGTGGACTCCCGCCTGGACCCTGACTCCTCCATCCAGCAAATAATAAAAACTGTTCTTGTTTTTGCACTTATGTGCACCAGCAAGCTAGCAACAACTAATTCCCTTTAAAGAAATATGCACTGTCAAATGCAAGCTAAAGTTATTTACAAAGCCAGACAGGATAAACATCTTCCTACAAGTTGTTTTCACCATCTTAGCTTCGTATCACTATAGCCAGATGTCTGGTCTGGCTCAGTCTGAAAATCTCCTGCCTTAAAATTGTGAACATGTATAGAAAATTACGACTCCTCTCCAACCCAGCCGCTGGTTCCAACTTTCTGACAGAATATTTGGTCAAATCAACCCAACCTATGGCTTAACATCTTCAACCCATTAAGTTATGAAAATAACCCTGCAGTTTCAGTTTGTGTGAATGAGGTGAGGCAAACTTTACTTTACTGCAGCAGAACTGCTCTAAATTTATTCTTGTGAAAATCTGAGTACAGTAAATGCAGAAACTCATCAAAGCTTTTGGATTTCATGCAATGCTATGAATAACTCTTTCAGCAACTGTTTGAGGTAGAAATTCTCTTGTTTTGAATGAGCAGAAAAACCAACACAATAAAACTGAGGTGTGGGCACAATGACTTCATTAAAGAAAGATTTCTGATTTACCAGTGGTTAACTTTCAAACTGAGGAATTCTTCTCGTCTTTAGACAATGCCGGGCTCTAATATTTTATGTAATTTTTTTCTTTCTGATTTTCCCTCTTCAGGGATCTCTACAGCGAGTCATCCTCCATCTCACTCCTCTGTACTCAAATATAAATTATATATTTTATTTTATAATTATATATATATATTATGTAATCTATTAGTCTGGAGTCTGTACTGATGACTACTTTGGGATTTTCTTGACAATATCTTTGCTGCAGAAACCAAAGCACATGCATGCTGAGTTTGAGTTGTACAGGTAGTCCTCGGGTTACGACGGTCTCGAGTTATGACGTTTCGTGGTTGCGATGCATCTCCCATTTACTATGAAAAGCCTTATTTCGAGTTATGCAGTTTTACGTCATAAACGTTGTGACGCAGTGGCGGAAGAATACAGTATATTGTACTGTACGCGGTGCAGCGGAGGAGGAATACTCTACTGTACTGTGAACACGGTTTTACGTCGTAAACGGAATATGGAATACGGCGGATGGATCGAGGAGGACGGTGTCACCAGCATCCCAGTAGGCCATTAACTCTTTTTGCACTTCATTATGGCTCGCAAACGTATGTGTTTTTTTTATGTAGGGTACTGTGTTAGGATAGGCTAAGTGCTTGTTAATACAGTACCGGTACTGTACATGTATGTGGTCCAGTATGTACGTATGTTCCGACTTACGTCGAAATCGGTTTACGACGCTGCGTAGGAACGAATCTACGTCGTAAGTCGAGTTAAGGGGCCGAGATGGTGTAGAGGCAGAGCAGCCAGCTCTGGACCGGAAGGTCTCGGGTTCGATCCCCGATCACGGCTTACCTCGTTATGCCCCTGGGCAAGACACTTAACCCCGAGTTGCTCCCGGTAAGACTGGATGGCGCCTTGCATGGCAGTCTACCGCTACCGGTGTATGCATGTGTGTAGGAATGGGTGGATGGTTGGTACTGTGAAGCGCTTTGGGGCCCCTCAAAGGGGGCTGGAAAGCGCTATATAAGTAAGCTCCATTTACCATTTACCATCCATCCATCCATCCATCCATCCATCTTCTTCCGCTTATCCGGGGTCGGGTCGCGGGGGTAGCAGCCTAAGTAGGGAGGCCCAGACTTCCCTCTCCCCAGCCACTTGGAGCAGCTCCTCCGGGGGAATCCCAAGGCGTTCCCAGGCCAGCCGAGAAACATAGTCCCTCCAGCGCGTCCTGGGTCTTCCTCTGGGTCTCCTCCCGGTGGGACGTGCCCGGAACACCTCACCAGGGAGGCGTCCAGGAGGCATCCTAACCAGATGCCCGAGCCACCTCAACTGGCTCCTCTCGATGTGGAGAAGCAGCGGCTCTACTCCGAGTCCCTCCCGGATGACTGAGCTTCTCACCCTATCTCTAAGGGAGAGTCCAGCCACCCTGCGGAGAAAACTCATTTCAGCCGCTTGTATCCGAGATCTTGTTCTTTCGGTCATAACCCAAAGCTCATGACCATAGATGATCTATACCATTTACCATTTACCTGTAATTGTTTTTACATGTAGCTATTAATATGAAATATTCTATCAATAGACAAAGTAAGAAAATCCTTTTGATTCTCATGTGGTACACATACTTAACAGACTAGTTATAATACTGCATCATATTTGGATAACGTGCACACTCATGTTGTTTATCGAGTTTACTCTCTTTTCTGGCTTTTGCTGCAGTCAGAGTCAGAGTCAGAGAATCTTTATTGTCATTTGCACCGCATGTGGTACATGTGATGAAATGAGATTATGTACACAGGGTCCCAGTTACATTCAACAACAAAATGTAAGAGAAAAACAGTAATAACATCTAGGATTAACTAAGAAAAACATCAACTAGAAATACACTAAGCACTAATGTAATAGAAAAACAAAATCATTACAAACAGACAGCCGCACGAACATGAGTCTATATGAGCAAATGGTCACAGATGAACACAGCAACAAGAAAACAGATCAGCATCAGCATGATGTGATATTTTGCAGTGTTTACTCTTATTATTTATTTATTCATGAGTCTAACAGCCTCAGGGTAGAAGCTGTTCCTCAGTCTAGTGGTTCTACACTTAATGCTCCTCAACCTCCTTCCTGAGGGGAGTGGGGCAAAAAGTGTGTGTGCAGGGTGAGTGGGGTCTTTCATGATGCAGGTGGCTCTTTTCCTGCATCTGGAGGTGTAAATGTCTGTGATAGAGGGGAGACTGACTCCGACAGACCTCTGTGCAGCCTTCACCACTCTCTGCAGAGCTTTTCTTTCCGCAGCTGTGCAACCTCCATGCCACACATTGATGCTGGAGCACAGGATGCTCTCCACTGCGCACCTGTAGAAGGAGGTGAGGACCGGGCTACTCAGACCAGCTCGTCTCAGTCGTCTGAGGAAGTAGAGTCTCTGATGACCTTTCTTGATCAGGCTGGTGGTGTTGTTGGTCCAGCTGAGGTTATCATTCAAGTGTACACCCAAGTACTTGTAGCTGGAGACCACTTCCACTGCAGATCCACTTATGTTCAGTGGGGTGTGGGTGTGTTTGTTCCTTCTGAAGTCCACAATCATCTCCTTTGTCTTCTTCACATTTATGTGAAGGTTATTGTCTTTGCACCAGCTCTCCAGGTGTTCCACCTCCTGCCTGTAGCTGGACTCATCATTGTTCGTGATGCAGCCCACCACAGCTGTATCATCTGCAAACTTTACAATATGACAGCCTGGATGGGTGGCTGCACAATCATGTGTGAGCAGAGTGAACAGAAGAGGGCTTAACACACATCCTTGAGGAGAGCCAGTGCTGAGGGTTATGGTGGAGGAGGAGAAGTTGTGGATCTTCACGGACTGAGGTCTGTTTGTTAAGAAGTCTGCGACCCAGTTACAAATGGAGGGGCTTAGTCCAAGTGTAAATAGTTTGTCCATCAGGGTTTGGGGGATCATGGTGTTGAAGGCAGATGTGAAGTCCACAAAGAGCATACGGACGTATGAGTCCTTCTGATCCAGGTGGGTGAGAGCAGTGTGGACCACAGAGGCGATTGCGTCCTCTGTTGATCGGTTTGCAGGTTACCATAGTAACACTAATCCATTGTTCCTAAAATCTGAGGTCAGGAAATAAAATGTATTTAGTTTATTACAAAACCCTGTGAATTACAAATGTATGTAAAGAGCTAAACCAAGTATAAAACTAGTTTAAGACCAGGCTGATTTATGCATGAAGTGTTAGGAGTGTACTGATATGTTAAGTTGTGAAACTATGTGAACATAAATTCAAAGTGTGACTCCCATCTATCCATCCATCCATCCATCATCTTTTACCCGCTTCTTCCTTTTTGGGTCACAGGGGTCACTGGTGTCCATATCCAGCCATCACTCTGCGAGGGACGGGGTACACCCTGGACAAGTCTCCAGTCCATCACAGGGACACATGGAGACAAATAAGACAAACAACCATTCACTCTCTCACTCACATCTAGAGACAATTTAGAGTTACCAATCAGCCTAACGTGCATGTTTTTGGTCTGTGGGAGGAAACCGGGGTACCCGGAAATAACCCACACATGCACGGAGAAAACATGAAAACTCCACCCAGAAAGGCCCCCGGACTGGGATTTGAACTGCTCGCTGACAGGCAGCAGCTCTACCAGTTGCTCCACCGTGATGCCCCAAAGTGCGACTCGATGTTTTCTTTAAAAAATATTTTCAAGGTACATTTCTGGAGGCAACTACTAAATTAAAAACCTCCTTCAGCTGTCCTGACGCTCGATAATCCAGGCAGATAAATCTAACAGTCAGGTCTGAGGTTCCTCAGACTGAAGAAGTCTTTTGGATAAAAGATGAAGCGTATGAACAAAAAATAATCTGTCCAGAGGACCTGACTCAACTTTGTTAGGTTCACATTCAGCCCATACTCCACCTTGAATCATCACCGTTTCATGGTGGACAGGTCTGTGCATCTGAATGATTCTGGCACAGCCTCCCAAGACAAATTGGTGCTAGAAGACAGGCTAGACAAAGAGCGATTCAGAAGACTTTTATGCCCCCCCCCCCAAAAAAACAAAACAAAAAACAAGGAGCTCAATGTCCCTTGCCCGGACGTGGTTACTGGGACCCCAACTTGGAGCCAGGCCTTGAGGAGGGGCTCGTTAGCTAGCGTCTGGTGACCAGGTCTCTAGCCAAGGGCCTGGTCAGGCTCAACATGGCTTTGCCTTCCTGTGGGCCCACCACCTGCAGGAAGGACCATACGAGTAGGGTGTATATTTCCATGGGTGGTATGGGCGGAGGCCTTGGCTCTCTGAAGCCTCGGATATAGTCGCGCTTTTTGGTCCGCAAGCTGGAGCGCGCGTGCTGCGCACGCACTGTGCATGCGTTTATAGTGTGGCACGGCAGCGCATGGCAAAGTGCTGTTCTTTTACTGACCAGCAGGTGGCAGTACCCTCTAAAACCTGTGCATATGTTGCAAGAAAGGGTGTAGAAGAAGAAATCTACCGTAGAAGAAGAACTGTTTGAAATCACACAACAAAAACAAATGGCTTTCTGCTCGCTCGGGGAATTTAATACATTTGAATCACATAAAAAACATTCCTCCATGCGTCGCGACGCCGTTTCCACGACCACAGCGGCGCAGACAGCTGCAGGCTCTGGCGTGAAGGCTGTCGGTGAGGTCCCTACCCGACCTGTCAATCAATTTGGCGCGCGCGCTAGGCTTGCGGAGCTTCAAAATCTGGGAGGTGCACGACCACGCGCGAAACCAACGCGCTGGCCAAAGCGCGGGGGCGGGGACTTCGCGATTGCGTCACTTTGGCCGCGCGCCCTATGCGACGCATCAACTATATCCCAGGCTTGACCCTGGCTTAACAAAACTAATTTTGGGGACATGGAATGCCACCTCTGTGTTGGGTAATGAGCCTGAGCTTGTGAGTGAGGTTGAGAGGTACTGAGTAGAAATAGTTGATTTCACCTCAAAGCACAGCATGAGCGAACCAATCTCCTTGAGAGGAGCTGGACCTTACAGGAGTGATCATAAGGAATTTTTACAGGTTGTCCAGTGGAGAACCTCTTGACAGAGGTCTGCCAAAAAATTTTGTCGTCTACAACCTTTACAATAAAGGCAAAAAATCTCAGTTGTGTAAATTTATAACTATATTGCACTGGATACATGTACAATTTTTTATATAATGTATACAAATGTTCTTTCTTGTGGGCTGCTTGTAAATTTCCATGCTGAGTGGCAGACTCTTTCAGGAGCTGCTCAAGTGGAACTTTCTCGTTCTCATCATCCTGTCCCTTGTCATCAAACTGCAAGAGATGCATCACAGCTTATTTAAGCCTAAATACTAATAAAAAAAACTGCTTAGACCATAGATCATTTGAAAAATCTGCTGAAAACTATCCTTTTTTTTTCCTTTGGTGCTGAAGTCTAGTGAAACCGGACTGTATTCCTGTTCTGTTTGTTGTTTTAAATTATAATTGTTTGGCTTTATCCCTTCCCCATTTTATTTTTGTATCTGTATATTTTAGTTTTTTGTTTTTACTGAAATTATGTTGTTGTTTTTTTTGTTTGTTTTTTGTTTTATTGATTGCACCTTACTTTCAACTTACATGGTTTTAAACTCTTTTGGACTGTGCCAGGATGCAGCTACATGCAACAAGATCATGCTGCACAAGAAGAATGCTTTTTCACCCCCACTGGCTCTCTAACGAGATGCACACATTCCTTCCCGCTCCCTGTTCTCCTCCTGCTTTTTTGCGCTCTGTCTGTGTATACATAGTTCCCATGTGACGTCACATCCGTGTTACTTCCGGGTGGACCCTCATTTCGAGAGGCAGCGCAGGGGACAGCGCGGTCTAATGGATGTTCATTTTTCACATTTTTTTTTGTTAATTTCTAATTAATTGCAATGGTTACTTCGTGTTGGGTCAGTGGGTGTTCCAGTCGGGTAGACGTTTGGGCAACGCGCAGGTTTCACTTAATCCAAAAAAAAAGTAAACGTGAAGGATTTATCTCATCGGAGAAACTCACAACCGCCCCATCTCTGCTTGGATCTGCTCAGAAGACGTCGTGCTTTTGGCCGGTAAACAAAATATTCTACATAAATCATTTTGTGAAACAATGTTAGAGTACAACTGTCTGTGTGTTAGAGCTGTTTTTTTTTCTTCATTATTTAGCAACACCGTCTTGCATGCTGTGGTTAGCTTAGCATCTCGCTAACGCGACAACGGCCTCCTCACGGTCTCGCACGGTCCACCGGGACCGGCGGGGAGACCGTCCCAGTGGGAGAAGGAGGACGGGAGCCAAGTCGTGCGGGCGACGCGTCGGTCCCATGGGACGTGCCCCCGCGGCCGCGACGGATCCACGCCGTCCGACCTGAGCTCGACGGACCCTCCGCTCCAGATGCTAACAACATGCTAACTTCCAACACGGTAACACTCAAAGTGCTGGTTCTGGTCCGTGTTCAGCCTGGACTGTTTGTTGGCTGTGTGTTATTTTAGTTAAACCTTTTTTTAGCTGGTTAGATCTGATTGAGACAGTTTACACATCTTTTTTGGATTTAAAGCTGTGAAGCTCTGTGCTATGAAGCCGGTGTGCGCTCCTCGTAGTAATTAAATAATTAATGATATCAGAGTAACTACTTTGTGACAAGTTGTCTGATTCGTCTGCCATGATTTCTTTCTCATACTCATTTAACTCCGACCACTGCCATTTTGCTCTTGTTCCTTGGTGAAGCTGTGGTAGCTCGTGTTTTTGTCTGTATAATTTGCTCTGGTTGTTCGCGTCTGCTTGTTCGCCATCTTGCTAGACTTTTCCGCCTTTAGATGTGGTGCGGTATCCGGTATTGCGCAATACTGGGGGCGTGTCTGGGAACTATGTATTGGAGAAGCTCCTTTTTTTTTTTAATCTTTTTTTTTTAACATATCTTCCGAAATGAAACCTACTGTTTTGGATCTGACCAACTGGACTTTCGACGCAAATTGCAAAATCGTTTCAACAAAGTGAAGGATCCTGGAGAACCCTCATCTGCTCGGACGACATGCATGCAACTGGATAAATCTCTGGGGATGATGTGTGACCTTTGCTATCGAACGAGGACGTCGGAATTGCATATAATTGAAGTTATGATAACAGGTTTCCTGTTTTGGAATTGTCTGGTTCCTGGTTTATCAACATACATAGAAGATGGCCGCAGCTAATTTGGACCTCGTCAGGCTGCTGCCTATGTGAAGGTTGGTCCGTGCTTTGAGGACTCAAAATCAGCTGATTTATGAGCAAAATCGTAAATTGGAAGCGTTTTAAATCACATGTCACCTGCGGCTTTGGGACTCGTCAACATGGAAACGACCTTGAAGAGGCTCGTAAGCATGGACCAGCAGAATGCACCTTAATCTGGCCATTTTGGATCCTGGAATTCAGTACAGACTTGAAGGCTGACAAGAAAAAAAATAGCCTGCCTGAATAAATCAACAAGTGTGGATTATCTGAATCTGACTCCCCGGTCGGCCTCAAAGCAGGCTGACTTATTAATTTATCCTGGGAAATGTGTAAACTCAGGAAAAGCTTAATCTATCGCAAGTGGAGGCTTATCAGAACTGTGCCAGCTGACCATCATCTTATCAGGACAGTGGACTATCTGTTAGCGCTTCATGGACTGCCTTGTCGTAAATGCATATGTAACATGTTCAAAATGTGCTGCTGGCAGAGGTTTTTTTAATGTCTTAAATTGTGTCCTGTTAGGACAATGTGTGAGGAATCGTTTTTTTACATAATGCCACTATCTTCTCCTAATGACTTTGTCCCTTTTTCTATCTAAAAAATGTATTCTGAAAAGGATAAGAAGGACGCGCTTACAGCAGCAACTTCGTGCACTCCGCCCAGCTTTTGGACGACTGTACGGACATATTCTCGTTGTATCTTGGTGCAATTATAATAAAGCTTATTCTGATTCTGATTCTGCTGCCATGGGTACGATATCTGGGCTCGGTTATTTTGCCACAATTTAAGAAAAGTTTCTTTATATCTGAGCTTTCACCAACAGTTTTAGCCTTACTGTGAAGGAGGACAAACCAACAGCAACATTAGTGGAGGCAGGTGAAAAATAACATTTTTCCTTCTTTGTTCAGCAAGACTGGCCCTGATGGGAACAAGAACTTTTTTGCTTTTGCATCAGAAGTCAAATGTGGCATGTGCATTTGCTGATTCAACTATGTAATGTGTGGTATGATCCTACTGGATGTACTGAGATGAGAAGTAGGATTGGACAATGCATGCCAGACCTACTTTAAACACTCCAAAACTAAACCAGACCAGAGTGAGGCCCCATAGAGTGATGATCAACCACCAAGTTTCAGAAGTTTTGTGCAAGCTCAAACCCCTCCACAACCTAACACAGGCTATCATGCTTATAGGTAGCCTATGTTCGTCATACGCACCAGAAAATCTCACCAAGAATTTGCAAAGACCATCCACATTCTTGCTGAACAAAGACCTACTGGTTTGTCTTCTCAACACTGGGTTAAAATCAGCCCTCCTTTGTTGTCTGAATAAGTTAAATTAGAAAGCTAAAGCCATGGGGTTTTCTAATGCTGAACAATCTCAAAGCACAGCTGAAACTCAATCACATAATGTCATGTTCAAAAATGGTAACTGGGCTTCATCTTTATTGAGCTGCACTTGTTTTTATTCTAACCCACAGAGTGAAAATTTGCGCAACTTATTTCAGATGTTCTTCTCGATAAATGAGTTCCAGGTGAAGAAAGTGTGTAAATAAAATGATCCCTGTCAGCACTCCACTGCAGCTACTTCTAAAACACTCACACACATTGTTGCTCAAGAACTTAAAGGCTACAACTGCACATTTAAAGCGCTGTCGAAGCTTAGCAATGGACCCAGTTCTTACCCTCCAGTGAGTCGCACTGGGTCAGGTTGTGATAGTCAGTTTCAGTCAGAATCCCAGCTTTCATTCCTCGAACCAGACCCTCCAGGTAGCCATGATCCACATTAAAACTGAGCTCCTGACACACTGCCATGATGCCAAATGACTTATTGACTGCAGATACAGATCTTTAAACATGTTTCTTCTGCATTTCCTCTGTGACTAATATTCATCTCTTCCTTTTTAAACACTGAAGAGTTCTTTAGCTGTCCTATAAATGGCCTTCAAGTTTATTCATCATGACTGTTGGAGGTAATTACTCACATTTTCCAGTCTGCTGTGGCTTTTTAACAGCAGAACCATCCAATTTGAGAAAAAGTGTTACCATAAACATTGGAACAAAATGACCCTTAGTATGTGGCAAAAAGTAAAAAAAAAAAAACTCTAGGGCCAAAAACATAATCTTCAATGGGTTTCCACCATGAAACATTTATACAGTATAGTGTTCCTCAGTCTTTGTGTGTAATTTTTAAGGATGTATTCAAGTGTTTCTGACACGCACACACAAAAAAAAACATTTAGCCATTTATTCAATCCCTTGCAGATAGATATGTCAGTCTCTCACACTAATCTTTTGTCTTGTATTATACGGTCTTACCCAGAATAAAGACCAGAACTGAACAGAGGAATCCAGACTCGGATAAGATTTACAGTGTTTATTCACAAAATGTGGTGAAACTGGTGACACGTCAGGTCCTCGACGGAAATGGTGTTGCCTGGAGGAACGGAGGAGAAGGTCAATGGCTTGTAATTGGAATGGAAAGCTGTCCAAAATCATAACAGTCTTACTGAAATGGTGGAAATGTGAGATGAGGAATCTTTATCCAGGTAATACAGATGGTGGTAGAGACAGGTGGCAAGTGGTGGAAGGCATCCAGTAGCTGAAGAGGTACAGGAGGAAACAGGAGTCCACGAAGAGTCCAGAGCAGGGCGTGATCAAAAAACTTGTAGGCAGATCAATGTCCCAGCACTGGAGTGTCTCCTAAGTCTTATGCTGGTGAAGATTCTCAGTCATCCAGGACATGATCAAATCAATAAAGGCGTTCAATACAGAAACAACTGGACTTTATTTGTAACAGAAGACATTTTGCTTCCCATCCGAGGAGCTTTATCAATTCAATGAGCAGACTGTGAGAGAGTTAAGTTATAAAACAGGCTGAGACCCTGACACACACCAACCTACGTAAATGGGAAGCTAACACACACACACACACACACTTGGGATAACACATACCTGTGACCCATTCAAAGTTCAACATGTGGAAACAGAGCTTACAGAAAACACACACACATCCTACTGTATGTAAATTGACAAATCACACCTCACACATTGATAGCAGGGACCTCTCAAAGTCTTGTTAGTCTAATTCACAAACGGCTCCTCTGTTCTCATCAGGTGCAAAACGTCTGGGAACCAACCCCAGGGCCGCACCATAAGTTTTAGAAAGTTGGAATCTGAGACCTCCTCCTCTGTTTAACGATGGTTTCTCTCATTTTACATAAACAGCTTCCTTCACACCCCTCTCAAACCACCTGTGCTCTCAGTCCAAAATATGTACATTCTGGTCTTCAAAAGAGTGTCCCTTGTCCGTGAGGTGGAGGTGAACAGCTGAGTTTTGTCCAGAGGAGGTGGCTCTCCTGTGTTGGGAACTTCTTCTGTGAATGGGCTGCCTAGTTTCTCCAGTGTAGCGGTCTGGACAGTCTTTGCTGCACTGGACTGCGTACACTACACCACTCTGTTTGTGGGGGTCTTGTGTGAGTGTTTTGTCCTTAGGGTGGACCAGCCTCTGTCTGAGAGTCCTGCTGGGTTTGAAATGTACTGGGATGTTGTGTTTGTTGAAAATCCTTCTGAAATTCTCTGATACTCCAGCCACATAAGGGATGACAATGTTTTTTTTGTCTGTTCTCCTTTTTCTGTTCATTATTGTGTTTTGAAAATGTCCTCGCTGACTTGACAAAGGCCCAGTTAGGATATCCACATGTTTGCAGAGATTTGTTGATGTGTTTCTGTTCCTTTTCCTTCCCTTCTGTCTTTGTAGGGATGTGTTTGGCCCGATGCTGTAAGGTTCTGATCACAGAAAGTTTGTGCTCCAGTGGATGGTGAGAGTCAAACAGAAGATACTGGTCTGTGTGGGTTGGTTTTCTGTAAACTTCAATGTTGAGACTGCCCTCTCCCTCCATATGCACCAAACAGTCCAAAAAAGGCAGCTTGTTATCGTTAGCATCCTCTCTGGTGAACTTGATGTTGTTATTGACCGAGTTAATGTGTCTGGTGAACGCTTCCACCTCCCTGGCTTGGATTTTGACCCAGGTATCATCCACATATCGGAACCAATGGCTTGGCGCTGTTCCCTCATAGGAGTTAAGGGCTCTCTGTTCCACTTCCTCCGTATAAAGGTTGGCAACAATGGGTGACACTGGGGATCCCATGGCACAGCCGTGCTTCTGTCTATAAAATCTGTCATTGAACTTGAAATAGGTGGTGGAGAGGCAGAGATCCAGCAGGGTGCAGATGTGGTCTGGGGTGAAGTTGGTCCTTTTGTCCAAATTTTTGTCTTGTAAAAGACAGCCCTGAGTCCTTGTCCTGAGTCTTCTTATAGTCCTCCTGAAGGTGAAAGTTGATTACTTGCAGCTGGAGCCAATCAGAGGTGCTGAGGAGAGAGGAGAGGCAGAGTGCAGGACAGAACTATTGTGCTTACAAGCCAGAGTGTTTGTTACAGTTTGTCTTTCACAACAAGACAGTGAATCATTCTTTGCCGTATGAATCATGAACTGGACGGCTTAGTAACATCTGCCTTTAAATCTCTGAGTGCTTCTGGGTTTAAATGATACCATGTTTTTGGGGAGGAAAATGGAAAACCCCAGGCACTCTAATCCAGTGAGCTCACTCCTTCACTTTAGACCCTCTTAAAAAATATTAACCCTTCCTAGATTAATTACACAGCCTAGGGCAGGGGTGTCAAACTAATTTACAAAATGGGGTCAAATTTTCAGAATCTATGTTAACTCAAGTTAGATACCCAACATATTTTCTTTGTTGCAGGTTCCTCAGCAAGAGTTTGATTGGTTTAATTTGATGTTCTCTGCTGCACTTTTGACATCATAAGCAAAGATTACCGAAAAAATTAAAGCTGTACCGGTCTGTCGTGGTGAAGAGAGAGCTGAGTCAAAAGGCAAAGCTCTCAATTTACCGATCGATCTACGTTCCCACCCTCATCTATGGTCATGAGCTTTGGGTTATGACCGAAAGAACAAGATCTCGGATACAAGCGGCTGAAATGAGTTTTCTCCGCAGGGTGTCTGGACTCTCCCTTAGAGATAGGGTGAGAAGCTCAGTCATCCGGGAGGGACTCGGAGTAGAGCCGCTGCTTCTCCACATCGAGAGGAGCCAGTTGAGGTGGCTCGGGCATCTGGTTAGGATGCCTCCTGGACGCCTCCCTGGTGAGGTGTTCCGGGCATGTCCCACCGGGAGGAGACCCAGAGGAAGACCCAGGACGCGCTGGAGGGACTATGTTTCTCGGCTGGCCTGGGAACGCCTTGGGATTCCCCCGGAGGAGCTGCTCCAAGTGGCTGGGGAGAGGGAAGTCTGGGCCTCCCTACTTAGGCTGCTACCCCCGCGACCCGACCCCGGATAAGCGGAAGAAGATGGATGGATGGATGGATGGATCTTGGGGGCCAGATAAGATGTCAACGAGGGCCACATTTGGCCCCCGGGCCTTGAGTTTGACACATAGGGGTCACTGGCCACCCTTAAACAATTGGCCACCCCACTGAACTCCCTTGTCCAGACAATTTTATCCTCTTGAGCAGGGGTGATTCTAGAATCTGACCTTTAGGGGGTGCTTAGCCCCCAGTGCTGACAGTAGCTCTTGGCTTGAACAACCTAGTAGCCTATGGCATCAGAAGCATTCATAATGTGAGGCGAACACACTTGTGGGGGGGTCTGGGATCCTTCCCCAGAAATTCTTAAATAAAGTACATGTCATTTCCTACATTCTGGTGTATTTTATCGTGTTTTTAAATATCTATGTTTACCTCCATAAGTAAACACTTTATTCAATAACTAAGAGCTTGGCACAACAAGAAATAGCACTAAGCTGGCAGCGCTCAATACAGACGTGCTAGCTAAGATGCTACAGACGTAGCGCTCCGCTTTTCAGTACGCAACCCAATAAACACTTTGTACAAAATCAGTTTAGTGTTACTGATCAAAAGACTAAACTTATACAACCAGAAGTTGCAACATTTATGTACATACAAAACACACAAAACAAAACACAACAAGCTTTAAGCATTAACCTTTAATGTAACAATTTAGTGTACAATGTACCGTAATTTTGACAGAAAATGGAGGATTTACCTGCAGTTACCTTCTTACAGATGAACACGTGGTACTTCCTGTTGTATGCAGCTGCTCATGAGGTCGGCCACAGGGCTTTATCCATCGTTTACATTTTTCCCAGACTCAATTTAGTTTTGGCAATGTGTAGTGATATAGGCCTCTGTCTTGACCTTCAAGTACACCTCTCCACATCTCTCTGAAACTCTAAGTGTTACACCTTCTTGAAGCTCTCGAGGAGACAGATGGACACTTATATATTTTAACAATTATTATGAATTAATGGACACTAATTAATCAGATTGAACTTTCTCTTTAATGTGTGTTAATTCAGATTTGATCTACAGTATATTTTTGTCATTTTTAATGATGATCTGTTACTTGCATGACTGCGACATTCTGCTGGTTTTATTTCTGCAAAAGCAAGCAGGCTCTGTCTCTAAGGCAGAAGTCAGGGTAAGAGCTGTTCTCTGCCTTCTCTTGTTTTGTCTTCAAGCTAGACGCAACAGGACAGGCCATCTGGCCGATTCGGTAAACAGTTTTCCTGTCTCCGTCAAGAGACTTTCTGCCTATGAGATGAAAATCCATCTCTTATTTTGTTAAAACCAGCCAATAGTTATTAAGAAGGTGGGGAGACCCCACCTCCCCCATATAATGGGCACTTCCTATTTGGAAGTTAGTTTTTGGAAGACAACTAACTGACAACTGGTTTCTCTTCCCTGGAAAAGCTGGAGACGTCCGGTCATATGTCAACTCGACCCACGTCTCAGCTGAGAGTCACGGCAAAGCCTTGCTGTGCCTCAACACTCATTTCTGAAAGAGTTTGTTTTCTGAAGTTTTACTTTGAAAGTTCAGCCAGGAGCTGGCTCTGTTCCTGCCGGGAGAAGCGGTTCTTCTCACTCGTCTGAATCAGCTCACACGCGCGGAGGTCGTCTGGACGTGAACGGGACAACACAGTCCTTTAATGTCCACAAACTTCAACTCTTATCTCCAAGACGTATCGTCAACAGGTAACGAGGCGTTGATTGTGTCCTGAACGTGTGGGAAGCCCAGCTGAACCGTATGGGAAGGTGCTACCCTGGTTGTTTCAAATAATTAATTTCAGTTAACTTAGCTTTCATCTTCTTCCTCCTTAAACTCCTCCTTATGTTTATTTTCATCATGGTAAACTTTAAGTAATGTGCCAACAGAAAGGTCCAACTGTCTGTTTGTTTTAATTTGAATTCTTGTCAACGTAGTTATTAAATCAGAGCTAATATCGATACAAATGTTTATGTAATTTTTGTGATAGTTTCAATAAAAGGTCTATATTTTTGGTAGACCAATATAAATTGAAGTCTAAGCGTGAAATTACATTTACTGGCTAATCACATCGTTAGATTTGTTGATTTAATCTGAAAAAGTTGAGACCCCGCACTTTGGTGGCAGTTTGTGCAGATAAAATCTGCTCATACCTGCACGTCTAAACTATAGGTAAGTCAGTAAACTGACTAATAACTCCTATATTGTTACATTATTGGTGGCTCGTGACGGTCTTCTGAAAGATTAAATTGATAAGTTGTTTTTGTAGCTTATTTTTGTTACGGTGTTGTTGGCATTAGTTTTGCATCCTGGTTTTGGTCTTATAAGAATAGTTCTGGCTGGTGGAGTGTCCGGGAGTTGCTGATCGTGGCATTGTCTGGATTATTTTGCCGATAGAATTATTTTGTATTTCACATTTCAACGTCTGTTTGAAGCTGCTGAGTGATAAATGTTTTGTCTGTGCTTGTGAGACGTTTCATTACGTGTCGCACGCTGCATGCATTGTTCATTTTGTGACCGCCGTGTCACCACTGTTTCATTCTATTACATCTGCGATTTATTGTTGAAGGTCTGTTTCACACATTTGCTGCTCCATTTTACCTAATCTGTTACAACGTGTTGTTGCCGAGGTTCGGGAAAACCCACTCGCTTGGACCGGATGTAGTCCGGTTCCGTTTGACGTAAAGTCCGTTGTTGTACACAGTAGAGTGCTGCCTCCCCTGGGGGCGTGAGGGTTAGCTTGGTTGTGTTTCAGCTCATTGACAGTATTTTCTGCGGTGTAAAAATACGTTTATTTTGTGGAAGAGAGTCCAGAACCTTGGGTCGAGCTATAAGCTAAACGGTACCGAGAGACAAGATGGCTGCTTAAAACGCTGTGATTGGTCCATTGTGTGTCGCGTTCAAGAACGTTGGTTTCTGTAGACTCTGGTTGTCAGATTCATTTTTGCACACATTTCTAACAGTTTATTTGTTTTGTTTGAGTTCTATGCACGTGATATCGTCGAAGACTGGCTTAACCGCGGTGTTTTGCGATATTTATGACTGTTTTAGGACGTTAAAAAGTCCGTTCCTCGCTGGAGTTCAAAAGACCGCAGGTCCGTGAACGCACCGCTCGAACGGCACGTCGCTTGTGGGCGGCGTTAGGTTTGGAAGACACAATTTCCCATGAACACTTGGGTTTTAGAACTACAGTTCTGTCTTCGCTGTGATTGGTCGATTACGCTGTATGTGTTGACGCATGCGCAGTGGGTGAAGCCCCGCTCCTCGTCACTTTTTACTTCAGCTACTTGTCCCAGACGAGTTTCCGTGCTTGTTTGTCCATTACTGTCTTTAAAAAGACTGTTTAAACGCGGTGTTTTTGAGATTTTAATGGGTGGATTGAGCCGGTTGCTCTGAAAACTGCCGATCGCCATGTGACCAGGTCACGTGACACCGATTTTGCCGGTTTTATGAGGACCGACCTTGTTTCTTTTGAACGCAGTTTAAAAGTTTTCACAGTTCAACCGATTTTGCTCACATGATTTCGTTTTGTGAGCCTGGGTTCTAGAGCTTATCACGTTACGCTTTAGATCTGTCTGCTTGATGCTTTTCATCCGTGTTGGATGTCTGTGTGGGCTGAAAGCTACGGCTGCGCTCACTGGTGATAACAGCGCCTCTATAGCGGTCAGATAGAGAGATTACAGTCGCTGTGATAAACTCACTTCCAGCGCTGTGCCCCCTGCTGGTTACATTGAAAGACGCAGTCTTCAGGTAATTTGTACATGCTGACTGTTCCCGTTTCAGAAGAGGAACATTTTTGAGGATATTGTACTCACAGCACACTTTATTTTGATTTTCACATAAAATCAAATGTTGATGGCAGAACAGTTACACAGTTTAATACAGACATGTCTGTTTTTGATAAAATCTGACACTTTTATCATCAATTCTGTGCATAACTAGCTCTCTGTCCCTGTTTGTTTTGAACTGCGAGTTTAAAATAACACACATGAGGCGTTCTTTTGTTTTGATTTTCACAAAAATCTCACAACGACAGCCGTTTTTGTTTGACCTTGTCACAGGTCGACAAATTACTAGACATCACTGATTTTTATTTCATTTAACATCTTGGATGTTTTCTGAGCAGCTCATACACTTTGCATATTTGCAAGCTGCGATATGAGACCCACTTTATTTGATTTTTCACAGAACATCTGTACAAAGATGGACGTTCAAACAGGTGAACCACCTGAGGGGGGCTCCTCTCCTATCTATCCTAGATGGATGGATGGGGGCCTTGGGATTCCTGCCCGTGCTCCCCGCATTTTGGGGGAATCTGCCTCATCGTATGCTAATTACTTAGCTGCTAGGAACGTCCATCAGGATAAGTGGGAAAATCCCCTGTCATTCTACGACAGGCTAATCTCGGTCTACTCCGGGGGCAAAACTATTCCTGGACTAGAGGAAAATATGGAGTTTAAACGTCTTTTCATTATGAATCTTATGCCTTTTCAAATGAAATGTGTTCATTTCAAGGTTGATTGCAAAAAAGATTCTATGGAAGTGATAAGACAATATGCTGCGTCAGTTTTTGAGGCCGAAATACAACCTAGGATACCATCAGAGGGTTGTACAGGTCAAAAGGTCACATCCCACTCGCAGGAAGTAGTAGAGGTTCCCTCTCCTTCAAAGTGCGAGAGGTCACAGGTTTTTCATAATAACATACATCAGCATGGTGCTACGAGCTGTAGGAGTTCTGAACCCCCTGCCCCTCAGGTTGAAAACCTTGAGAGGAGCAGAGAACCACACAAGGTAGGTGTTCGCCCTCCAGATGAACCCAGATGGTCCGGATCGAACCAAAAGAGTTCTCTCATGGATCTCACTGTGGGTGAACTTCGAGAGATGTTGATGTCTGGGTACCGTGACCCTTTGAAAAGTGGTCTGTCCCGACATGTGCCCCCGAGAAGCGGCCCTCCTGCCCCTGCCCCGCTCGAGACATGCAATGAGTCACACATGCTCCAGATTATGGAAGCGGCGCCTCCGCGCGAGGACGTGACTGAGGATGTGGTTTGTTTGTCAAATGATTTGAATGTTACAGTGGTTGACCAAGCTGACACAACGTATGACGTTGTCCTTGATGATAACACAAACAACCTTGTTCCACCTGATGAAGCGACGCGCAGCACTGCCTTTTGCAACAACTCAGTGCACACAGTTGACAACAACAACGTCAACACTGACATAAATGCTGACAGCAAACAAATTGCTGATGATCAGCGTCCTGAAAGTCCAGATGCTGACAGCAAACAAATTGCTGAAAATCCACATCCTGAAGGTCATGAGGCAGACAGCCATCATGATGCTGACAGCGACGACGATTACACAGACAGAGTCACACGTACTCAGACACGTGTGGAAAAACCTGAACGGTTTCTGTGTAACTTTATAAAAAGGGGGATAGCTAAGAGAGCTTACCTGCCACTCACATTGGAAGGGGTCCTAGAGCAAGAAGCACTCCTGGTTAGCGGCTCAGACGTGTCTGTCATGTCAGCCAAACTGTTTGAGGAGCTAAGGACCGCCGCTAACGATGTTGGCAGGCAAATACCCTTTGTGAAAGACACTTATGGTGATCAACTGGGCCTCGCAAAGACGAGAACAACCCTAATAGCCATGGTTCACATGCAGATTGGCGAGATGTCACTATACCACCCGGTATATGTGTCTGATCTTGACTCACTCCGGGCTCCATTTGTGGTTGGCCAAGATTTTATAAATCGCTTTGAAGCGATTATAAATTATGGCAATCAGACAATGTGGGCCACAGTGAGCAGTCCACTGCCAGTCGTGGTACCTCCTCAAGGTCAGGAGACTGACTGTCTGACAACAAATCTAACGATGTGATTAGCCAGTAAATGTAATTTCACGCTTAGACTTCAAGTTATATTGGTCTACCAAAAATATAGACCTTTTATTGAAACTATCACAAAAATTACATAAACATTTGTATCGATATTAGCTCTGATTTAATAACTACGTTGACAAGAATTCAAATTAAAACAAACAGACAGTTGGACCTTTCTGTTGGCACATTACTTAAAGTTTACCATGATGAAAACAAACATATTAAATACTTATGAGAAGAAGAAATAGGAGGAAGAAGATGAAAGCTAAGTTAACTGAAATTAATTATTTGAAACACCCAGAGTGGCACCTTCCCATACGGTTCAGCTGGGCTTCCCACACGTTCAGGACACAATCAACGCCTCGTTACCTGTTGACGATACGTCTTGGAGATAAGAGTTGAAGTTTGTGGACATTAAAGGACTGTGTTGTCCCGTTCACGTCCAGACGACCTCCGCGCGTGTGAGCTGATTCAGACGAGTGAGAAGAACCGCTTCTCCCGGCAGGAGCAGAGCCAGCTACTGGCTGAACTTTCAAAATAAACTTCAGAAAACAAACTCTTTCAGAAATGAGTGTTGAGGCACAGCAAGGCTTTGCCGCGACTCTCAGCTGAGACGTGGGTCGAGTTGACATATGACCGGACGTCTCCAGCTTTTCCAGGGAAGAGAAACAGTTGCAAGTAGTTCTCCTCCAAAAACTAACTTCCAAATAGGAAGTGCCCATTATATGGGGGAGGTGGGGTCTCCCCACCTTCTTAATAACTATTGGCTGGTTTTAACAAAATAAGAGATGGATTTTCATCTCATAGGCAGAAAGTCTCTTGACGGAGACAGGAAAACTGTTTACCGAATCGGCCAGATGGCCTGTCCTGTTGCGTCTAGCTTGAAGACAAAACAAGAGAAGGCAGAGAACAGCTCTTACCCTGACTTCTGCCTTAGAGACAGAGCCTGCTTGCTTTTGCAGAAATAAAACCAGCAGAATGTCGCAGTCATGCAAGTAACAGATCATCATTAAAAATGACAAAAATATACTGTAGATCAAATCTGAATTAACACACATTAAAGAGAAAGTTCAATCTGATTAATTAGTGTCCATTAATTCATAATAATTGTTAAAATATATAAGTGTCCATCTGTCTCCTCGAGAGCTTCAAGAAGGTGTAACACTTAGAGTTTCAGAGAGATGTGGAGAGGTGTACTTGAAGGTCAAGACAGAGGCCTATATCACTACACAATGGAATAAACTATATTCTACGTAAAGCAGGACTCTTCAACTGAACTGCTCAGGGGGGGCCACAGGTACTGAAAGCCAGCATCTCAGGGGCCGGACATCCAGCAATTATTGTCATTATGTAAATAAACCAAAAATTACAATGAGCTTACTTTTTAAAGATGTTTACTTTGCTGCATGGAATCATAAATGCAACAAACAGAATCCAAAACCTAAACCCAGAACATTAA
>JBBPBX010030797.1:8675-34943 GCA_038048925.1 Garcialebias charrua
TATACTGTATATACTAAGTTACTTGGCAATATTTGTTCATCTTCCAGCAATGGGCTTTCAAATCTGTGACTTTTATTTTGAGTCAAAAGCTGAAACGTTTGCAATTTGCTGCTCTACACCCCAATTTGTACCATTTTCCTTAAACCCCCCACAAAAATAAATATTAAGCATATGCTAACATTTACAGGAGGAAGACCACGTTTATGTCATCGTTTTATTTCATTTCCTGAAAATAACAAAACAAAACAGTCTATTCTAAAACAGTTACCGAGATGCAGGCCACTCAGCAAGAATGAGGTAGGAAGTGATAAATTTCCTTTTTTCTACTCTGCAAATGTTCCAATTTTGGATGTTTGTCCTGCAAATTTAAACAAACATTGATTAAAAATCTTTTTAAGGCTGGGGGGATATTCTAACATATTTAACCAATTGTATCATCACAGTGGCAATGAAAATATTCATTAATTCATCTTTATTTACTGAGATGCTAACGGGACACCTGCCAGCACACAAATACAGACACGCACTCATTTCTGAACAAATCAGTGTCCTGCAGATCACCTCAGTGATGCCACCAATAATATATCAAGTATAATTGTCATAAAAGAGAATGTAAACCTGAGCCTAACAGGGTTAAATAAACTTAATGTAACAAAATCATTAATTTGATTTGGATCATAACGGTAGATTTGGGCATAACAATGAACTTAATGTGAAGGCAACAGGTTTTTTACGGTAAGTGGGACACGATCACCTGCTGGCAGACAAAACATCCAGGGTTCTGGTGGCTAACCCACTTTATTATTAATAAATAAAGGAGCAGTTGTTTGCTAATGTCTTTTCTGAAACTTCTTTATGTTAATAATGATGTTTCATCATCTAATGCAGCCCAGCACAGAGGCTAAATTACTTTCATGCAGTTAATGTAAGAAGGTGTCCCATTCAGAGCCGCTGAAGGCTGCTCAGAAGTGTCTTCTTATTTCAACAAGTACCACATGGAGCAAAAACTTTTACAACTGCCACATGTCTTTCTCTAGATGTGGTGCAGAGGTTAGAGAAGGTGTGGCTGTGATTGGGAGGTTGCTAGTTTGATTTCCAACCGTTGCATAAAAAATGCAGGCAGGTAAAGGGTGAAGCATTCATGTGTGTTGTTTCCACTCCATGTGTCTCACCCACCTCCTCTCCTCGCTCAAACAATGTTTATGTTTATTAAATTTGTTCTTTTTTTTTTTACAAAGAAAAAACAATACAAAACAATCCCATAAATGATAACGTACAAAATATATGCAAAAAAAGAAAGGTAGCAGAAAGAAGAAAAAAAATCTTACTATATCTGCCCCTTTTTTCAAACAATCAGTTCAAACAATAATAATCTTCCAGTAACAGAACAAAATGAATAACTCTTTATAAATTTCTAACTAATACAATACACATTACGCTACTTCATTTTTTTTTTTAACAATTAAGTTTTGATCATTTTCTTAAATGTACACCTTGACTTGGCATTTTTAACTTCATTCTCCAAGCCATTCCATAATCCAATTCCCTGGATTGAGGTAGAACGTCCCTTCAAACTAGTCCTGGATTTTGGTTTTACAAATATCTCTGTTCCCTTAAGATTATAACATTTGTCTTTTAACAAAATGCATTTGGATTTAAAGGTAATGTGTTTTTCTGAGCCCTATTTGTTCTTATACATTTTTATGTACTTTTACTACTGTTAATATCATAATTGTTACTATTGGTGTGTGTTACTGTTTCTGTACATTTTTAAACATTTATGCTGTGTGTGTGTGTGAAGCACCTTGATAACAGTTTATCTGTTTTAAGCTGTGCTATAGAAATAAAATTGACTTGACTTGACTATACATAACTGATAAAATATTATAATCTACCAAATCATGGAACTTCAATAACTTTAGTTGATAAAATAATGTACCTGATGGATGACAGTAATGTTTTCTAGTGATAATTCTTACAGCTCTTTTCTGTAATACAAAAATAGGCTTTGTGATTGTTTTACACGCATTCCCCCAAACATCAATACAATAGATTAAGTGTGGAACAATGATTGTGTTATACAACAAATACAGAGCTTTATCATTCAATAAGTCTCTGACTTTGTACAGTACTGCAATAGATTTAGCTATTTTTATTCTTACAGAATTTATGTGTTGTTTCCATGTCAGTTTGTCATCAATGATAACACCCAAAAACTTCACCTCACTCACTCTACAAATCTCAACACCCTCAATTTTGAATGGAACATCAACAGTTTTCTTTTTATTACTGAATATCATGTAATTGGTTTTTTCTAGATTTAATGATAATTTATTTATTTAAAACCAAGTTTGTATCTTGACAAATTCTGTCTTTATCAATTCCAACATTTGTTCTATATCTTCGCCTGAACAGAAAAATGTGGTATCATCAGCAAAAAGACACATTTAAGGAGTCCTGACACATTTACCAAGTCATTCACATATAAAATAAATAGCTTTGGTCCAAGTACAGAGCCTTGAGGAACTCCACATGTGATATTACAGAGGTCAGATCTTACATCATTTATTTGTACAAATTGTTTCCTATCTTTTAAATAGCTAGATACCCACTGTAATGCTGGTCCTCTAATACCATATTTGTTCAGTTTTTCAAGGAGAATGGTGTGATCAATAGTATCGAATGCTTTTTTTAAATCAACAAAAATACTGACACAATATTGTTTTTGATCGACAGCAGTAGTTATTTGTTCCATTAATTCCATGAGAGCCATTGATGTAGAGTTTTTTGCTCTAAACCCATACTGACTGTTGCTTAGAATATTTTGTTTATCTATAAATTGATCTAGTCTGTTCACAAATAGTTTTTCAAGAATTTTTGAAAACTGTGGTAACAAGGATATAGGTCTATAATTGTTGAACACACATTTATCACCATTTTTAAAAAGAGGAACTACCTTAGCTACTTTCATATTATCTGGAAATATTCCTGTTGAAAATGATAAATTACATATATATGTAAACGGCTCAATAACATGGCTCATTATGTCCTTTACAAACATCATATCCATGTCCACCCAGTCTTTTGATCTCTTGTCTGTAAGATTTTTTACTACATTCATTATTTCCTCTTTGTCAGTTCCATTTAGAAAAATACTGTTTGCACAACTTATAATTGAATGGCTCACATTATTATCTACTTTTGGTATTTTAGCTGCAAGGCTTGATCCAACATTCACAAAATATTGATTAAATCCATTTACAATTTCATTCTCATCATGAATTTCATCGTTGTCCTTTACAAAATATTGTGAAATACCAGTTTTTACTTTATGATTCTTCAGAACACTATTCATTACTCGCCATGTTGCTTTCATATCACCATTACTTTTATTTAATAAATCACTATAATATTCTTTCTTATGTTTCCTTATAATCCCTACTAATTTATTCTTATACTTTTTATATTTTTCTTCAGCATTTTTACTTAGCAATTTCAAGAAGCATGAATGCAAATAGTTCTTTTTTTACAATTATTTCTGAACCCTTTTGTCATCCATGGTTGGTCAACAATATTTCTCTTTGTGTAATTTTTTTAAACACAATTCTTTTCATACAGAGCTTCCAAGATATTCATAAACTCATCATATGATCTGTTCACATCATCAACATACACTTCATTCCAGTTTTGTTTATCTAGATCCTCTTTTAATATATCCAAAGCTTTTTTTTACGTGTTTATTATTATTTTCTTTGCTGTAACTGCTTTTGTGATGCTTTGATCATTTTTATAGATTGTGAAAACTGGTAAATGATCACTTAAGTCGGTCGTTAAAAGTTCAAAGTAGTGAGGTTTTAAAGGAGCAGGCTGCAATGTGGAAATGAAGGTTAAGGGTGAAATCATTTACCGCATTATGACATTAAAGCTTTTGTTGAAATAAAACGGTTAAAAAAAAAAATCTAGGAAAATAATGTTGATTTTTTTTTGTGCACAGGAATCCATAGCATTAATCAAATTTGTCCTTGAGCCTCTTCTTAAAAATAACTTCAAATCTGCAAACAAGCTTATCAAAATGTAAAGTCTTAAGCCAAGTCTTAAAACTGGACAATGTGTCAGTCTTATAGACAGAAACTGGAAAAAACTGGACAATGTGTCAGTCTTACAGACAGAAACTGGAAAAAACTGGACAATGTGTCAGTCTTATAGACAGAAACTGGAAAAAACTGGACAATGTGTCAGTCTTATAGACAGAAACTGGAAAAAACTGGACAATGTGTCAGTCTTATAGACAGAAACTGGAAAAAACTGGACAATGTGTCAGTCTTATAGACAGAAACTGGAAAAAACTGGACAATGTGTCAGTCTTATAGACAGAAACTGGAAAAAACTGGACAATGTGTCAGTCTTATAGACAGAAACTGGAAAAAACTGGACAATGTGTCAGTCTTATAGACAGAAACTGGAAAAAACTGGACAATGTGTCAGTCTTATAGACAGAAACTGGAAAAAACTGGACAATGTGTCAGTCTTATAGACAGAAACTGGAAAAAACTGGACAATGTGTCAGTCTTATAGACAGAAACTGGAAAAAACTGGACAATGTGTCAGTCTTATAGACAGAAACTGGAAAAAACTGGACAATGTGTCAGTCTTATAGACAGAAACTGGAAAAAACTGGACAATGTGTCAGTCTTATAGACAGAAACTGGAAAAAACTGGACAATGTGTCAGTCTTATAGACAGAAACTGGAAAAAACTGGACAATGTGTCAGTCTTATAGACAGAAACTGGAAAAAACTGGACAATGTGTCAGTCTTATAGACAGAAACTGGAAAAAACTGGACAATGTGTCAGTCTTATAGACAGAAACTGGAAAAAACTGGACAATGTGTCAGTCTTATAGACAGAAACTGGAAAAAACTGGACAATGTGTCAGTCTTATAGACAGAAACTGGAAAAAACTGGACAATGTGTCAGTCTTATAGACAGAAACTGGAAAAAACTGGACAATGTGTCAGTCTTATAGACAGAAACTGGAAAAAACTGGACAATGTGTCAGTCTTATAGACAGAAACTGGAAAAAACTGGACAATGTGTCAGTCTTATAGACAGAAACTGGAAAAAACTGGACAATGTGTCAGTCTTATAGACAGAAACTGGAAAAAACTGGACAATGTGTCAGTCTTATAGACAGAAACTGGAAAAAACTGGACAATGTGTCAGTCTTATAGACAGAAACTGGAAAAAACTGGACAATGTGTCAGTCTTATAGACAGAAACTGGAAAAAACTGGACAATGTGTCAGTCTTATAGACAGAAACTGGAAAAAACTGGACAATGTGTCAGTCTTATAGACAGAAACTGGAAAAAACTGGACAATGTGTCAGTCTTATAGACAGAAACTGGAAAAAACTGGACAATGTGTCAGTCTTATAGACAGAAACTGGAAAAAACTGGACAATGTGTCAGTCTTATAGACAGAAACTGGAAAAAACTGGACAATGTGTCAGTCTTATAGACAGAAACTGGAAAAAACTGGACAATGTGTCAGTCTTATAGACAGAAACTGGAAAAAACTGGACAATGTGTCAGTCTTATAGACAGAAACTGGAAAAAACTGGACAATGTGTCAGTCTTACAGACAGAAACTGGAAAAAACTGGACAATGTGTCAGTCTTATAGACAGAAACTGGAAAAAACTGGACAATGTGTCAGTCTTATAAACAGAAACTGGAAAAAATTGGACAATGTGTCAGTCTTATAGACAGAAACTGGAAAAAAATGGACAATGTGTCAGTCTTATAGACAGAAACTGGAAAAAACTGGACAATGTGTCAGTCTTATAGACAGAAACTGGAAAAAACTGGACAATGTGTCAGTCTTACAGACAGAAACTGGAAAAAACTGGACAATGTGTCAGTCTTACAGACAGAAACTGGAAAAAACTGGACAATGTGTCAGTCTTACAGACAGAAACTGGAAAAAACTGGACAATGTGTCAGTCTTACAGACAGAAACTGGAAAAAACTGGACAATGTGTCAGTCTTACAGACAGAAACTGGAAAAAACTGGACAATGTGTCAGTCTTACAGACAGAAACTGGAAAAAACTGGACAATGTGTCAGTCTTACAGACAGAAACTGGAAAAAACTGGACAATGTGTCAGTCTTATAGACAGAAACTGGAAAAAACTGGACAATGTGTCAGTCTTACAGACAGAAACTGGAAAAAACTGGACAATGTGTCAGTCTTATAGACAGAAACTGGAAAAAACTGGACAATGTGTCAGTCTTATAGACAGAAACTGGAAAAAACTGGACAATGTGTCAGTCTTACAGACAGAAACTGGAAAAAACTGGACAATGTGTCAGTCTTATAGACAGAAACTGGAAAAAACTGGACAATGTGTCAGTCTTATAGACAGAAACTGGAAAAAACTGGACAATGTGTCAGTCTTATAGACAGAAACTGGAAAAAACTGGACAATGTGTCAGTCTTATAGACAGAAACTGGAAAAAACTGGACAATGTGTCAGTCTTATAGACAGAAACTGGAAAAAACTGGACAATGTGTCAGTCTTACAGACAGAAACTGGAAAAAACTGGACAATGTGTCAGTCTTACAGACAGAAACTGGAAAAAACTGGACAATGTGTCAGTCTTATAGACAGAAACTGGAAAAAACTGGACAATGTGTCAGTCTTACAGACAGAAACTGGAAAAAAAACTGGACAATGTGTCAGTCTTACAGACATAAACTGGAAGTTGGTTCCACAAGAGAGGAGCCTGAGAACCGAAAGATCTTCCTCCCATTCTGCTTTTGGAACCTCTAGGAACCACAAGTAAGCCTGCAGTCTGAGAGCGAAGTGCTCTGCTGGGAAAATATGGAACAATAAGATCTCAAATATAAGATGGAGATAGGTTGTTGAGAGCTTTGTAGGTTAGAAGTAATGTTTTGAATTCTAGTCTAGATTTGACAGGGAGCCAGTGGAGAGAAGGTCAAACTGGAGATACTGTAGTCCCTCGCTACTTCACGTTTCGTTTTTTGCAGATTCACTACATCAAAAAAAGATTGGACATGACACAATTGGATGATTGATGGACGAGCCATGGATTGTTTATTTAAAATGAATTAGTTTAAATTATTTTGCACCATGTGTGAAGCCCTCAAGTGCAATGGGAAGCTCCCTCCTGCAGCTGATCAACTGATCTCCTTCTTTGCCCTGCACATTTCTCCTGCAGCAGCAGCTTTGTGAAGAGTTAACCCTCTGCTGTCCAGATGCACCCATCGACTTTTGTCTTCCAACTTGATATTCAAAGTACCAGTACGTCACATTGTAAAAATCATGATAATCACAAAATATGTTTTAATAGTTATTTTTAAGTATTTTAGAGCTTCTTTGTTCAGTTGTTGAAATGTAATTGATCAAATGGTACATTTCTGCTCCGTGCTGCTGAAGCTGTGCGACATCTTTATGTCCTGCTGTACTTCTCTTCTCTACAAATTGAATTTAAATACTGTAATATTTTAAATAAACAATCTTGTTTATTTAAAATGTTACAGTATTTACATTTAAATTGTTTATTTAAGGAGGGAGATTGGGTTTAAGTGATTACAGCCTGGCGCATGTCATGACAAACTTTACTGAACTTCTGTATTAATGTGAGAAACAGATTTAAAAATGCAACATATTTTCTATGTGCAAAGAAAAATGGCAACCAATCATTCCCAACGCCTAAGTAAAAAAAAAACAACAACTTGACATTAAACTTAAATCTGCATTACTTCCTCGTTCTGTTGGAACAGCGCAGGACATCTGTCCTTGAGATCCAGTTTCTTCATCAGGAGGTGGTGGATCAGGACAGAATGGTTTTATTATGGGTTGACTTTTTATTCACCTGCCTTTTAGATGTAGCTACATAGATTTTTTTTTTTCGTTCATTCATTCAACCTTTATTTAAACAGATAAGTCACATTGAGCCTCAAAGACTCATTTACAAGTGAGATCTGTTGGACGGATAATAAAAGTGGTGAAAAATAACACATTGGGTTTGGAGACAAAAAAATTAAACCATTTTGTTTGTTTTGTTTTTGTTTTAAACGTTTATTTATTTCATATTAATTAAAAAACACAAATACAATTTCAGATTCAAATAAATAAAATACATATAAAATAAAAGGTAGCAGAAGAAGAATACTATCTTATCATATCTGCCCCTTCTTAACAAATCATTTTTAAACAAACAAAATCAAGCAATGATAATAAAATAGCATAGCAAAGAACATATAATTTGTCACATTACTCATTATAATTAATAGATATTTACAAACTTATATATATCTTGTTAACAAAATATTCTTGATATTTTTCTTAAATAAAAATAATGATTTCTCATTTTTAATATCACAGTCCAAACTATTCCATAAACCTATTCCTTTTATTGAAGTAGACCTACCCCTTAAGCTGGTTCGATACTTCGGTTTAACAAAAATGTCCATTCGCTTTAAATTGTAACAACTATTCTTTTTTGCAAAATATGCTTCAATGTGTGGTAGTATGTTATTCTGAGCCTTGAACATAATTAATAGAATATAGTAGTCCACCAAATCATAAAATTTAAGCAATTTCATTTGATAAAACAAAATACTAGAAGGATGATAATAATGTTTTCTTAAGACAATTCTTACAGCTTTTTTTTGTAAAATGAAAATTGACTGGGTTAAAGTTTTACAAGCAGTGCCCCAAAAACCAACACAGTAAATTAAATGTGGTACAACAATTGTGTTATATAGCAAACCCAGAGCTTTTACATTCAGCAAGTCCCTTACTTTATACAGTACTGCCATGGACTTTGATAATTTAGTTCTTACAAAGTTAATATGTTGCTTCCATGACAGTTTACCATCAATAATTACTCCAAGGAACCTGACTTCATTTACTCTGCATATCTCAACGACATCAATTTTGAAAGGAAAATCCACAGTGAATTTTTTTTTACTAAATATCATATAATTAGTTTTTTCAACATTCAACGATAACTTATTTAGTTTAAACCAAGTTTGTAGTTTAGCAAACTCCCTCTTCATAAGTTCAAACATCTGATTTAGGTCTCCACCCGAACAAAAGAAGGTAGTGTCATCAGCAAACATAACAAAATTTAGGAAATCAGACACCTTGATTATATCATTAATGTACAAAATAAACAACTTAGGTCCAAGAACCGATCCCTGAGGAACTCCACATGAAACATTACACAGATGAGATCTAACATCATCAATTTGTACAAACTGTTTTCTTCCTGTCAAATAACTTGATATCCATTGTAAAGCTGGGCCCCTAATACCGTATTGTTCCAGTTTTTCTAGTAAAATAGTGTGGTCAATGGTATCAAAAGCCTTTTTTAAATCTACAAATAAACTTATACAATATTGTTTATTATCTACTGCAGTAGTAATATGTTCCATCAACTCCATAAGTGCTAGGGATGTTGAATTATTAGATCTAAAACCATATTGACTGTTACTTAAGATATCATTTTTATCAAGAAATTTATCCAGTCTGGACACAAACAATTTTTCAAGAATTTTAGAAAATTGAGGCAACAAAGATATGGGTCTATAATTATAAAATAAACATTTAACACCATTTTTGAAAAGTGGAATTACCTTTGCTATCTTCATTCTATCAAGGAATATACCTTTTGAAAATGATAAGTTACAGATATATGCAAGTGGTTGAGGGAGAGGGAAGTCTGGGCCTCCTTACTTAGGTTGCTACCCCCGTGACCCGACCCCGGATAAGAGGAAGAGAATGGATGGATGGATGTATTGTAAATAAATTATTTTTTTCATTCAATTTTCAGGTACCGTGCATGAGCCCATGGTTTCATCATGCTGCAATAGTATTGTTGGTTGCAGGATCTGCGTTGAACAGTGGCGAGACAGCTCTGACTTTTGCCCAAAATGTTGAGGTGATGGTTTTACCGTCACACGCAAAGGCTTGTTGGTCTTGCTGAGGCATTTTCTGCACTGGAAAACATATTCTAGTATACATTTGGTAATTGTAAGGTAGTTTCACTGTTCTGCACTTATTCTTGTTCATCCATTACATATAAAAAAGTAAATAATGTATTTTTCTAATGCTGACATTTTATACTGAGAAATGTTAGGAGTATTTTATGTTTTACATTTGTTTCCCTCAAAATTTAAATGTACACATTAGTGTGTTTTTTGCTTGGCAACATTGTTCATTTTTGGCAACATTGCTCTCATCTGGCAACAAGCAATGCATACTTAAGTAAAAGTGTTATTTGGCCAAGTGTTATATGTTTACAACGTACTTGAATTCAGCCAGTCTGAAAATAATAGGTAGATGCAATACGTTTTGTCTAAAAAAAACATTCATTGCACAAAATAAAAGTTTTATTACAGTTTATTTGGCATGTTATTATTATTATTATTATTATTATCATCATCATTATTATTATTATTATTATTATTATTATTATTATTATTATTATTATTATTATTATTATATTATTGTTATTATTTATTTGGCATGTTATCTGTGGGAGACCACAGGCAGTACGGGTCAGCAGTAACACAGTTTGTCATCAATGATGACACCCAAGAACTTCACCTCACTCACTCTACAGATCTCAACACCCTCAATTATAAATGAAAAATCTGCAGTTCCCTTATCAGTCAGTCACTCGGTGCAACATAAATGATATGGGAAATTGCGCCCCGCGCGGTTACCTGAAGGAATACAATCACGCCTTTACGGCAGGGGCGTCAGCGTCACGCCAGAGACCCCGCCCTCTGGGTATTTAAGGTGCTGACGCCCATCCTACTTCCTCTTATTGCCCTTCACCTCACTTAAACCTGAACTTCTCTTCGCGGGACTTCTCTGTGCTTCATCGCTCGACCAGAGGTGAGCTTGCTCCCTACACAGGGCGTACAGAGATTTCTTCCTGCGTACATTTTTCCTTAACCCCGAAGTATTTTCTTCTCCTCTTTCCGCAGACTGCTTCGCTCGACGGCGCTAACTGCGTCACATCGCTACCTCTGCTAATTTCATAGCAGGCTAGCCAGCGAAAGCGACGCGACGGCGGAGGATTTTGGAAGGACTCGCTCGTCTTATCTCGGACATGCCTCCGGAGAAAGGAAAGCGAAAGACAAGACTTCTTGCGCGCAATCTCTTTTCTATGCACGCACGCATCTCCATTCCGCTCACGGGGTCTCATTTGCGCTCTCACGGGTCTCATTTGTTCACTCGATGGTATGTATTTGCTCTCACAAGATTGTATTTGTTCTTGCGAGATTTTGTCCTGATTGAATCGCCATATGCGTGCCTCACCCGGCACCTTTTCGCAGCCGTTTTATGATCGCTCAGCACAAGAAACACGTTACACACACATACAGTTTTCGTCAAAAACATTATACACTGTAAACCCAAATTAGTAATCATTACTAAAGCAGAATGTGGAAAGCGATTGCGAGGGGATCTCCAGTTTTTACAAAATCAAAAACAAAACAAATCAAGCTCTGTTTACTTAAAGTCTTGTGTCAAAGATAATCTTGTACTAAAACAACTCAAGTTTTTAAAACCATTGTTTACGAGTAATTATCTCAACCATTAATCATATATATCAGTAATCATTACCCATGATGATCAGTATTTGTTTCTCATGTTTATCAGTATTCATTTCTCATCTTTTTTGTCAGGATTGGCTCCCTTCGTCCCCCTCTGTTAGTCAGTTAGTTTTAAGGTTTCCAGTTTAGTCTCATGTTTATTCACTCTTAGTTGTCATCCTGTAGTCAGTTAGTTTATTAGTTTCCCTTCCAGTTTAGTCTCATGTTTTCACTCTTAGTTTTACCAGTTAACTTTCATGTTTTAGGTTAGTTTTCCGGTCCTGCTCTGTGTCCCTAGTTGAGTGTCTCCGTTGATTGTCCCCAGGTGTCTGTGATCATGTCTCGTCATAGTTGTGTGTATATAAGCCCTGTCTGTGTCTCATTTCATTGTCGGTGCATAGTCTGGTGTAATCTGGTAAACCCTCATGTCTCTCGCCACAGCTCCTCTCCTGTGAGTATTGCTGCCACGACAGCCTAGTTTATTTGTGTTATTAAAAGTATTACTTTTACAACCGCCTGCCTCCTGCGTTTCCGTCTGCACCACTGGGTTTTCATGCTCCCTGAGTAAACCGTGACATTATGCACCGACCATACAAAAAGCCCAGCGGACGGAACGGGTCGCCTACCTGTTTGCTCGACTCCACGCAGCGGGACGAGGTCGTTTTCCGGTGTGGTGGATTTTGGCTCCACGAGGACCACCTGACGTCCTGCTCCAGTTCGGCTCTCCCTCCAGGTCCACTCGTTGTCTCCGGCTGGACCTCAGGGGAGGACAATGACGACGACCTGTGTTTTCCTCTTTTCCCCCAGTCTCAGCGCCGCCGTAGAAGCGGTAGAAAGATGACCCGGAAGTGTTCACCGGCGCCTCCATCTTTGTCTGCTGATCGGGCTCGGTCCAGCGAGTCCGAGCATTTTGGGCACGACTCCAGCGCTCCGGTGGGGGCGCGTTCCATGGCCTCACCTCCTAGGTTCCCGGTGAGGGTGGACACAGACGCCCCACCGTCGCTCGCAGCGTTTCCTGCTCGGTTCGGTGAACCTGGTCGCAGCGACTCCACGGGGGCGGGTCTTCATGCCGCTCGCTCATCTCCCCGTTCATCAAGTGACCTGATGAGGGGGGGCCAGCACACAGGTCAGTCAACTGAACACCATTCAGTCTCTCCAGCAGAGGTCACCCTAGGTGAGCCGTCAGGGGTGATGAATACACTTGACACTACGCCCCCACCCAGAGACGCTCCTTTGTCTAAATCAAACACACACCAGCTTCAGTCCAAAGAAATCATACAAATAAACCGGACTTTACAAAGTTTAATCACCTCAGCTAAAAATAACCCGGACTGTTTTGATTTTGTGCTTTCCCTCGCTGAGAAGTTCATATTATCCCAACCCGGTGTGACCCAGCTCCCTGAATATGAACAATTTTTACTTGGAATAAGGACTCTAAAATTATCCACCTCGGAGCCGGTTCTTCCATCAACCCCAGTTGTCTCCAGCCTATGTTCTGAACCGGTCCCTGTTAAGAAAACTACTGTTAACAACACAGTCAGGCAGCAGCCTGCAACAACCACCAGTTTTCTGCTTCCTGACCCTTCAGCAGCAGCAGTCAGCCCTGACCCTTCAGCAGCAGCAAGCCCTGAAGCAGCAGACCTTCCAGTTCCTGTAGAGTCCTACTCTGAGGGGGTCCGGGTAGATGCCCCTCACTTCACCTGTACTTTGGAGGGTCCTGAGTCCAGGAGGGGTTCCCAGTCAGGTGGTTCTGGACTGCGCCGTCGCCGCCGTGGCAAAGATCGAAGACAGAGAGGGCTAACAGACTCTTCAGCTCTTGTTCATGCTCCTGATGCTTCGGCTACTGCAGTCTCCTCGCCCGGTTCGTCGGCTGGTTCAACGCCTGCAGCTCCGGCATGTCTCGGGAGGGTCCAGGAGGACACCTCCCACGGTTCCTGTCTCGGGAGGGTCCAGGAGGACTCGTCCCACGGTTCCTGTCTCGGGAGGGTCCAGGAGGACTCGTCCCACGGTTCCAGTCTCGGGAGGGTCCAGGAGGACACCTCCCACGCTCCCTGCTGGCCAGTGGCCCCGCCGTCTCCGGCTCCAGGGGGCGCTGCCCCGCCGTCTCCGGCTCCAGGGGGCGCTGCCCCGCCGTCTCCGGCTCCAGGGGGCGCTGCCCCGCCGTCTCCGGCTCCAGGGGGCGCTGCCCCGCCGTCTCCGGCTCCAGGGGGCGCTGCCCCGCCGTCTCCGGCTCCAGGGGGCGCTGCCCCGCCGTCTCCGGCTCCAGAGGGCGCTGCCCTGTCCCCGACTCCAGGGGACGCTGCTGCCCTGCTTCCAGCTGCAGAGGGTCCCGACGCCTCTACGCCTGCAGAGGGTCCCGACGCCTCTACGCCTGCAGAGGGTCCCGACGCCTCTACGCCTGCAGAGGGTCCCGACGCCTCTACGCCTGCAGAGGGTCCCGACGCCTCTACGCCTGCAGAGGGTCCCGACGCCTCTACGCCTGCAGAGGGTCCCGACGCCTCTACGCCTGCAGAGGGTCCCGACGCCTCTACGCCTGCAGAGGGTCCCGACGCCTCTACGCCTGCAGAGGGTCCCGACGCCTCTACGCCTGCAGAGGGTCCCGACGCCTCTACGCCTGCAGAGGGTCCCAGTGCCTGCGACGCCTCTACGTCTCCTGAGGGTCCCGGCGCATGCGACGCCTCTACGTCTCCGGAGGGTCCCGGCGCCTGCGACGCCTCTACGTCTCCGGAGGGTCCCGGCGCCTGCGACGCCTCTACGTCTCCGGAGGGTCCCGACGCCTGCGACGCCTCTACGTCTCCGGAGGGTCCCAGCACTTGCGACGCCTCTACGTCTCCGGAGGGTCCCGACGTCTGCGACGCCTCTACGTCTCCGGAGGGTCCCAGCGCCGCCGACGCCTCTACGTCTCCGGAGGGTCCCAGCGCCGCCGACGCCTCTACGTCTCCGGAGGGTCCCAGCGCCGCCGACGCCTCTACGTCTCCGGAGGGTCCCAGCGCCGCCGACGCCTCTACGTCTCCGGAGGGTCCCAGCGCCGCCGACGCCTCTACGTCTCTTGAGGGTCCCAGCGCCGCCGACGCCTCTACGTCTCTTGAGGGTCCCAGCGCCGCCGACGCCTCTACGTCTCTTGAGGGTCCCAGCGCCGCCGACGCCTCTACGTCTCTTGAGGGTCCCAGCGCCGCCGACGCCTCTACGTCTCTTGAGGGTCCCAGCGCCGCCGACGCCTCTACGTCTCTTGAGGGTCCCAGCGCCGCCGACGCCTCGACGTCTCCTGAGGGTCCCAGCGCCGCCGACGCCTCGACGTCTCCTGAGGGTCCCAGCGCCGCCGACGCCTCGACGTCTTCGGAGGGTCCCGAGGGGTCCACGTCTTCGGAGGGTCCCGAGGGGTCCACGTCTTCGGAGGGTCCCGAGGGGTCCACGTCTTCGGAGGGTCCCGAGGGGTCCACGTCTTCGGAGGGTCCCGAGGGGTCCACGTCTTCGGAGGGTCCCGAGGGGTCCACGTCTTCGGAGGGTCCCGAGGGGTCCCAGGAGGGACCCCCTCCAGTTCCTTGTGCCGAGGGGTCCCAGGAGGGACCCCCTCCAGTTCCTTGTGTCGAGGGGTCTCAGGAGAGACCCCCTCCAGTTCCTTGTGCCGAGGGGTCTCAGGAGAGACCCCCTCCAGTTCCTTGTGCCGAGGGGTCCCAGGAGAGACCCCCTCCAGTTCCTTGTGCCGAGGGGTCCCAGGAGAGACCCCCTCCAGTTCCTTGTGCCGAGGGGTCCCAGGAGAGACCCCCTCCAGTTCCTTGTGCCGAGGGGTCCCAGGAGAGACCCCCTCCAGTTCCTTGTGCCGAGGGGTCCCAGGAGAGACCCCCTCCAGTTCCTTGTGCCGAGGGGTCCCAGGAGAGACCCCCTCCAGTTCCTCTGTGCCGAGGGGTCCCAGGAGGGACCCCCTCCAGTGTCCTGTGCCGAGGGGTCCCAGGAGGGATCCCCGTCAGTTACCTGTGCCGAGGGAGGCTTGGTGGTCACCTCCCATGAGGTCTCGTCTCCAGAGGGTCTCTCGATGTCTCCAGAGGGTCCCAACGCCACAGACGCCTCGTTACTCGATGACATCGTCTCGAGGTTCATGGTCTTGACGCTTGATGACCCCTCGACTCTCGTCTCCGTCTCTTTGCCAGACGTCCCCGACGACGTCCCCGTGCCAATGGTCGTTCGGGACGCGTCAACGCCCGATGTCTCTACACCTGCCGACGTCTCGACGCTCGATGGTTCCCACGATCTCTTGACACTTGATGGTTCCCACGACGTCTCGTCTCCCGTCTCTACGCCCATTGACGTCTTGTGGCTGGGCGTCACAACGCCGCATGAGGATGCTCCTGTTTTGGGTGGACCCTGGGGGGTCCTACCCTCATCTTCGACTTTCCTGTGGCCTCGTCACCGACGGAGGCTCCTGGTGATGGGCTGCCTTCCTGCTGCCCGCCTGACTGGCCGCCCGCCCGACCAACTCCTGCCTGAGGGGCGGCGTCCCGGCCGACCGCCTGACCGGCTCTGTCCTGAGGGGCGACGTCCCGGCCGACCGCCTGACCGGCTCTGTCCTGGGGGGCGACATCCCGGCCGTCCGCCTGACCGGCTCCTGCCTGCGGGGCGATGCCCTGGCCGACCGCCTGACCTACCTGGTGGACGGGCCGTTGCCCGCCTGGACGTTTTTGCGTTCTGTGTCTTGTGTTCTGTGTCTTAGGGTTATGTCCCCTGTCTTTGTGTTTTTTCGTGCCCGTCGTTCCTGCGGTGCCTCCCTCTGCCCGCCTTGTTTTTTGAGGGTGTTCTTCGGGGACGCCAGGGGGCGTCTTTGAGGGGGGGTACTGTCAGGATTGGCTCCCTTCGTCCCCCTCTGTTAGTCAGTTAGTTTTAAGGTTTCCAGTTTAGTCTCATGTTTATTCACTCTTAGTTGTCATCCTGTAGTCAGTTAGTTTATTAGTTTCCCTTCCAGTTTAGTCTCATGTTTTCACTCTTAGTTTTACCAGTTAACTTTCATGTTTTAGGTTAGTTTTCCGGTCCTGCTCTGTGTCCCTAGTTGAGTGTCTCCGTTGATTGTCCCCAGGTGTCTGTGATCATGTCTCGTCATAGTTGTGTGTATATAAGCCCTGTCTGTGTCTCATTTCATTGTCGGTGCATAGTCTGGTGTAATCTGGTAAACCCTCATGTCTCTCGCCACAGCTCCTCTCCTGTGAGTATTGCTGCCACGACAGCCTAGTTTATTTGTGTTATTAAAAGTATTACTTTTACAACCACCTGCCTCCTGCGTTTCCGTCTGCACCACTGGGTTTTCATGCTCCCTGAGTAAACCGTGACATTTTTTAGTTAGAAATACTAAATGTAAATAATAATAATAATAATAATAATAAATTAGATTTTTTTAACATTACACAATAATTGTCTGTATACTACCTGTTGTTTCTTACACAAAAAATGACAATTTAATTTATTTTTCACAAATTTATTGCAAAAATAGTGGAATAGTAACATTTTAAACATGTAAATCTGAGTACACATTTCACCATGTTCAAGAATTTAAACTTTAGTACAAAACTAAATCTGAGTAAAGTGCTAAGTCAATACAATTCTGCATTTAAGCCTTTACAAAAATGGATTTTCAAACATTTTACCAAATTAACCATTTTACTTTGATAGGTGAAATTAAGAATGTTAATATCTTGTGCAAAGGGGAACATGCTTACATAACATCTTATGATCTGAGGTACCCTTTATCATTTACATCATTAATCTGGTCAAAAGACTAACATGGAACCCTTCAATGGCTTCGACATGTAAATTGTCTTTAAAAAAATTGTCCGTACAGTTATTTTATTTGGAAGCCTTAATGATAAAAAAATAAAAATTAAACATAAAAAAATAAAAATAATAATAATAATAAAAAAATAAAAAAAAATTCAACAAAAAAATTAACTAGCATGGTGGCACTAACAATTGTTTAAAACAAGTAATGATGAACAGGAAACACTCTGATACATGCTCAATAATCCAGGTAGAAAAATCTAAAAAAGCTAAGTCTGGTCCTCTGGACATTCAAAAATATATAAAACAAAACAAAGCAAAAAAATGTAGAAACGTTTCGTCTTTCGTCCGAAAGACTTCCTCAGTCTGAGTTGCTGTATTCAGCTCGTTTCTACATTTATTTATTTTTTGCTTTGTTTTGTTTTATATTTTTTTGAATGTCCAGTGGACCAGACTTAGCTTTTTTAGATGAACAGGAAAGTTTCTCTGTAACAGTTACATTACAACTCTTGTTCCTATTATGTTTGTTTTTGAAAGACGGCTACAAACTAAACTTCAGGAGTAAAACAATAAACTTCTAGCTGCTAAATAGGATTTTTTTCCCCATCTAACCAAAAGTAGAGCACCTGCAGCATTTTTACACAAGTTGAATTTTCTGTTTGAATTCTCAGTTTCAACTCAATACTTCCCAAATTGGGGGGGGGGGGAATACAGTACCTGATGAATGAACAGGAGTGTATTTCTGATTTTCTTTGGGTAGTTTACATGGAGTTCATATGTGAGCCCAAAAAGGAGTCTCACAGCTTCTGGCAGGGTCATGAGCTTTTCCACAAAAATGTCGCCCTCATTGACGATTTTCAGGCTCGCCGGGTGAAGATCTGATGTTGGGGCAGGGGGTGACACCTTAAGGATTCAGCAACAAGGTCCCAACGTCCATTTGGCCAAATAACTCATCACCATCCTAAAGATAAACAAAAAAATAATTGCCATAAATAAAACCATTAGGGAAAAAAATTGCTGAACTACAACAGACCACCATGACAGAACAGGCATTGTATCAAATACAGTTTATGCTAACATAATGATAACTACTGTTTGGTCAAGCATTTTGAAATTTTCTAACAATGAACATTGTAAAATCAGTATTGGTCTAAGGACTATTTGAGAGATCTTCTTGGTCATTTTGTCACTATTTGACTGAAATGGGAAAACTTCTAAATTGGTTGTTTTTATATTATTTAATATGGGACCATCACTGTCGTCACTGCACATAAACACAGGGTTAGTCAGGGTGTGATCATGAAGGACAGAATAAGATTCCAGCAGCAGGTCTTTTTCCACAATCCTTTAGAATTCCATACAAATTTTAAAAAATTAAAAGAAAAAGAAATTAGTGTGCTGTTCAACTGGAAAATGACCATCAGAATAATATGTGTACCTGCTTATTAGTGAAGAATGCAGGCCAGCGTTTCATCAGAAGGCTTGGTGGTGATGTATCCACGTCATCCCTCTAAATGTTAGGTCCACATTTTGTTTTGTCTTCTATTTGGCGCACAAATCCACTATGGCGGTTAGACAAAAAAAAGAAAGAAAGAAATTAGTGTGCTGTACAACTGGACAATGACCATCAGAATAATATGTGTACCTGCTTATTAGTGGAGTGCAGGCCAGCGTTTCATCAGAAGGCTTGGTGTTGATGTATCCACGTCATCCCTCCAAATGTTAGGTCCACATTTTGTTTTGTCTTCTATTTGGCGCACAAATCCACTATGGCGGTTAGACAAAAAAAAGAAAGAAAGAAATTAGTGTGCTGTACAACTGGACAATGACCATCAGAATAATATGTGTACCTGCTTATTAGTGGAGTGCAGGCCAGCGTTTCATCAGAAGGCTTGGTGTTGATGTATCCACGTCATCCCTCTAAATGTTAGGTCCACATTTTGTTTTGTCTTCAATTTGGCGCACAAATCCACTATGGCGGTTAGACAAAAAAAAAAAAACAATTAGTGTGCTGTACAACTGGACAATGACCATCAGAATAATATGTGTACCTGCTTATTAGTGAAGAATGCAGGCCAGCGTTTCATCAGAAGGCTTGGTGGTGATGTATCCACGTCATCCCTCTAAATGTTAGGTCCACATTTTGTTTTGTCTTCTATTTGGCGCACAAATCCACTATGGCGGTTAGACAAAAAAAAGAAAGAAAGAAATTAGTGTGCTGTACAACTGGACAATGACCATCAGAATAATATGTGTACCTGCTTATTAGTGGAGTGCAGGCCAGCGTTTCATCAGAAGGCTTGGTGTTGATGTATCCACGTCATCCCTCTAAATGTTAGGTCCACATTTTGTTTTGTCTTCAATTTGGCGCACAAATCCACTATGGCGGTTAGACAAAAAAATAATAATAATTAGTGTGCTGTACAACTGGACAATGACCATCAGAATAATATGTGTACCTGCTTATTAGTGAAGAATGCAGGCCAGCGTTTCATCAGAAGGCTTGGTGGTGATGTATCCACGTCATCCCTCTAAATGTTAGGTCCACATTTTGTTTTGTCTTCTATTTGGCGCACAAATCCACTATGGCGGTTAGACAAAAAAAAGAAAGAAAGAAATTAGTGTGCTGTACAACTGGACAATGACCATCAGAATAATATGTGTACCTGCTTATTAGTGGAGTGCAGGCCAGCGTTTCATCAGAAAGTGTGGTGATGTCTCCACAACGTCATCCCTGCAAGAAGTACTTTTTGTAAACAAATCTTTATATATTGTAAAAAATAAACAATAAAAAACACACTCACTGCAAACTATTTACATTTTGGCCTCCTCTGCTTCCTCCTCTCCTACCTCCTCTCCTGCTGTTCTCTCACATCTGCACAGCTTCGTCTCCACAGCTAGAAGTATCATCACTGGAATCCTTCTGTTGATCCCTTCTAGGTAGACACTCCGTGTCTGAACGAGTTTGCCTGAAGTGAAAAAGAAAAATATTGATTATGTTGAAGACAGACAGACATACACAAAAGAAAGAAATACATGTCAGGGCGCTCGTAAGTCAGGGACTACCTGTACAGCAATAAACGGGACGGGACAGACGAATGACGAAAACTCTTACTTCTTTATTCTATAACAGCAGTATAAAATAGCAGTATAAAATAGTTTTCACTTACTGCTCAAGTAATGCATCATCTTCCCCCATCGATAAAAGCAGCTTAGAATCATCTCGAAGACGCCTCAGTCACTCAAGGAGTTCTTGGACATGCCCTGGTACTAACACAGAATATAAGCAAAATTCACTAAATCACCAGGAATGATTGTAAGAACCAACAGCCCTTGATTTGAATGTTCCCTGTCGAAGTTTTAAAAAAATTAAAGCATGTGGTAAATTATTCTGTATGCAACAGGAAGCTAGCAGAGCTAACTGCTAACAGCATTAGCTCTCTGTGAGGGGCAATTAGTTCTTGTTTGCTACAGGCATTAACTACCGGTACTAATTCAATCAGTCCCGAAATAACAACAAAGGATGATCAACTACAAAGTAGCTCTAATTTAGGGCAAAAATGATGCAGTTGACACTCCGGTGAAACATTATAGCTATCGTTAACATGAGCAAACAAAAACGTTATTTTACCAGCAAGTACAATAAAAACGGAATCAAATTTGAGCACTTAACATGTGTCAATAAACTGTTACATCAACCAGACTGACCTGATTTCAGCACTTCGTCACTGTAATGAGATTTTGCAGCAAACAGTCAGGAGAAACATGGCCTCACGGTTCTTCATTTTTTTCCTTCTTCTTTGTTCACCACACCAGGCAGGTGACGTGTTCACTGACAAGCCCCGCCCCAAACCAGTAAAAACATGTAAATGAGAGGTGTCGCCACTCAGAGCCATGGACCTTACCAAGCTCCGCCCACAGGGCCGCGTTTCATTGGCTAATGCCCATAACACGTCACAGCGCAGCTTCCACGTGCGTGCCGGTCTCACAAAACAAACGCTACGGTAGCGTTTGTGAGACCGGCACCACATGCTACTTACATTGCTAGCTAGCATACGTGCAGATTTTTTCTGCGTCAGGGCTGGAAAAATGCTCCTCCACCGTCAGTGGGGTATCTGTACAGGAGATGTCAGGTACCCTGACCGTATTTGTGGAAGTAAAATTCACCGTTTCCCTATATGTGAAACTGAATGCCTTGCTTGGATCAAAGCTTGTGCACGACCACAAAACTGAACAATTATTCCTTTCACCAGCAGAGAAGGGTTGACCTGCTTTTGAAACCTGCTAGTTAACAACACGCGGTCACGATGAGAGAAAGCCACAGTTCACTGAACGTCCTGGAAGTTGGGAAGAAACAGCTCCGCTAACCCCACATGAGCTAGCTAACGCAACGAGCTCTACTGTCGATTTCACCTAAAACTGCACAAAATCGTGACACGAAGGCTGGATTTTAACTAACACACCAGACGGCTGAGCTCGTTTGCCCTCACAAAAGTCGCTGTCGGCGTGTTTAGCAGCTAAAGCAGCAACGGCTAACCAACCACTTAAGGAATGAATGGAGATTACAGTTAGCATTAGCTTTGCGACCAAGGCACACAAACTTTTGCCAACAATAGAAATCGCTGATTTCAAAAGTAACCCTCAAAACCATGAATGCCTGACTTACCCAGCCTTGCAGGACAATAGGCATCAGTGATCCTGTCCACAGCTGTAATAATGCTGAGCCTGAGCGTGTGAGGAGCTGCTGTTTTCCCCATCAGACGGTAGCATTTAGCGGTGACGCGCACGCTGTTTGGAGGCATCGCGTGGATCAAACAACTTGATAACGTCCACAAAAAAAAATAACATGAACTTGTTGGTTCCCCTGTCCATTGTCATGGCTGATATTTTGTTGGAATCTGGCAGAAATGATACACTATTCGACTCAAAAATACCCTGCAGTCAGTCGACGCCATGTTTTCCATTGACACCAAAGCTGCGCTTGGGAGACGGGCAGCCATCTTGGAGCTTAGGGGGCGTTTCTGGGCGGAGCTTGGTAAGGTCCATTAGTAAAGAAGCAACTCATTTTGAGCTAGTATGCAATTCACATTTTGTTTAGTAATGGTCCCGCCTTTTGCAAAATAACAAAAAGAATAGTAATAATAGCTTGACTTATTATGTAAATGAAAATTTGGGGTTACAGTGTACATTATATTCACCAGCTAAACTAAAGAAATGTAGTTTATATAGCACATTTTAATAGTGACATAAAACCAACTCTTCTAACTCAACTAACCCAACTCCCCCCACTAAGACGCTGTAAACCAGAATGGAAGTAAAAATTTGGCTCCAGGACAGCATCCCCATGCTGAGAGACTGCTTTGAAAAAACTGATTGGTCTGTTTTCAGGGAGGCTGCTGCTGATGGAAGCTCAGTGGACCTGGAACTTTATGCATCCTCAGTACAGGTATTCCCCGATTTACGAGCGAGATCCGTCACTAGGGGGCGCTCGTAAACCGGAAATCTCGTAATTTGGAACGGCCGCCATTTCCTTCGTAAACCCGGAAGTCCGCTCGTAAATTGGAACGGTTTTCGCCAGCGCACCTAAAAACACTCTATTTTCATCTAAAAACTACTTTTGAGTGCATAAAAATGATCGGAAACGTGTGTTTATATGCTTAACTTGCTAACTGTAGTGAAAAAACACATGAAAACTCAGTATTTTTTTCGTTTTTTCCAAAAATTCGCAGCTCGTAAGTCTGGGACCTCGCAGATCAGAGCGCTCGTAATTCGGGGACTACCTGTACTGGGTTGTATTAGCACATGCTCTGAAAATGTATCCATAAAAAAATATGTTAAATCTTACCCCAACACAAAACCCTGGTTAAACAAAGAGGTTCACACTGTGCTGGAAGCCAGGAACATTGCCTTCAAGTCTGGAGACTCAGAGGAGCTGAGAAAGACCAGGAAAGAGCTGGTTGCTGGCATCAAGAGGGCCAAGGCCACATATGCACAGAGGATCGAGGGACAGTTCACCTCACAAGACCCACGGAGCATGTGGAAGGGCATCAAATGCATAACTGATTATAAAGGCAGGAGCAAACAATGCCCCAAAGACCCATCTCTGCCTGATGCCCTCAACAAGTTTTATGCACGGTTTGAAGACCCAAATAGACCACCCAGCACCAGACTCACCTCATCACCAGATGAAGAGCATCTCAGCGTGACCGCAACAGAAGTGAGGAGTAGTCTCAGAAGGATCAACCCTCATAAAGCAACTGGACCGGACAACATCCCCGGGAAAGTTCTGAAGGAATGTGCGGACCAGCTCTGTGAGGTGCTGGCTGACATCTTCAACACCTCACTTGCTCTGGAAACAGTCCCCACCTGCCTGAAGACCGCCACCATCATTCCAGTCCCAAAAAGCTCCACAGTGACTGGTCTGAATGACTATCGGCCGGTGGCTCTCACCCCGATAGTCGCAAAATGCTTCGAAAAACTGGTCATGACCCACATCAAAACAACCGTCAACATCAACGAGGACCCTCATCAGTATGCTTACCGTGAGAACCGATCAACAGAGGACGCCATCTCTTCCGTGGTCCACACTGCTCTCACCCACCTGGATCAGAAAGACTCCTACGTCCGTATGCTCTTTGTGGACTTCACATCTGCCTTCAACACCATGATCCCCCAAACTCTGATGGACAAACTATCCACACTTGGACTAAGCCCCTCCATTTGTAACTGGGTACTGGACTTCTTAATAAACAGACCTCAGTCCGTGAAGATCCACAACTTCTCCTCCTCCACCATTACCCTCAGCACTGGCTCTCCTCAAGGATGTGTGTTGAGCCCCCTTCTGTTCACTCTGCTCACATATGATTGTGCAGCTACCCATCCAGGTTGTCATATTGTAAAGTTTGCAGATGATACAGCGGTGGTGGGATGCATCACAAACAATGATGAATCCAGCTACAGGCAGGAGGTGGAACATCTGGAGAGCTGGTGCAAAGAGAATAACCTTCACATGAATGTGAAGAAGACAAAGGAGATGATTGTGGACTTCAGAAGGAACAAACAAACCCACACCCCACTGAACATAAGTGTATCTGCGGTGGAAGTGGTCTCCAGCTACAAGTACTTGGGGGTACACTTGAATGATAATCTCAGCTGGACCAACAACACCACCAGCCTGATCAAGAAAGGTAATCAGAGACTCTACTTCCTCAGACGGCTGAGACAAGCTGGTCTGAGTAGCTGTTTTATGATATTTCAGATCAACCCAAATGGTTAATGTTTTATCATATTTTAGATCATTTGTCAAGTTCGTGAAGGGTAGGCATATACACTGGTTTAGAAAAACTCACACAAGACTTAATCATAAAATAATGAATATTTATTAAATAAGTCTGTGACAGAAAAAGGAAAAACACATACAAGTCAAACATACAGTTTTCCTGCTAAGATCAAAGTGTCTATTTAATCTCGCCATAGTACTAACAACATAACAAACACTAGGAATTGACGTGTAACAAATTACATTATCCCTCACCTTTTGACACTGAAACAGGGGAGCCGCACTGTTCGGCGGGAGATATGGTCATCAATGCATACCAGGCGTTTGGATCAGAACCCACGGTTGACTCCAAAGACTAAGTGCGCTGTAACCGTTTTATACCTTGACGTGTGTACGTGTGTGTGCGTGTGTGCATGTATGCGTGCATGTGTGGGTGTGGATGTCTTTGTAAAGAAGTCTGACTTCACTCTCATCTGAACCAAACATGTTTTTTAAGAGCAAAGCAGTGCTAGGCACGGGTCAGTTTGCCCTCAACTGAACACAACAACTTCACTCCCTTTTCAGAAGAACTACCGACTTGAAGTAGGATGGGTGATATTGCATTAATCAAAGACCAGCTCTTCCAAAAAGGATGGGCCCTTTTATCATTCATAGAAACTCCGGGCCTTTGAAGCAAAGCCATACAAAACCCCCCACTTCAAGGCTTTAATGAATACATCTTGACACTAAACTAAAATGTTTTCTCTCACAAGTGTTGCATTAAGCATTAACTCTTAACATAAAAATTGATAAACATTTAGTCAGAAAAACATTAATAAACTCTTAATTCAGTCCACCCTATGATTTTCTGACTAATTTTGAAAGTTTTTCCTGTCACCTCATGGGACATTTACCAGTCACACTATAAGTTCAATCATCATTCTAAGACAGTGTTACAAACTAATCTAATTATATGATCCTTCCTACAAAACAAAGCACTAAAATACAAAAAGTAAAGGAGGGATACTGCATATTCTTACTTTATTAGTTTAACCGCTGTAAAACTTTTCCCTTAACACTTTCAAATGGACAGTCAGACATAGAAACTCAATCACAAGTTTCGGCACCTATATGGACCCGTTTTGTTGCGTACCAGAAGGGGTCCAGAGTGACTGCAAAGCAGAATTGCCAATTAATCAATCAATAAGTCTTGTTGTCCCCACTCCCACAAGCGTACAACACATTCATCCTTTAAAAAGGCACCTAGTTATGTTTTAAGGACGATTTTACTGTCCAGATAAAACCTATTCCTGTTTGTAAGCACATATCTGTACATGTGCATGTCATCTCAAATTAATCATCATTTAGTCTTAAAAACAAATCACATTTCATCATTTCAGATTTCATCACTTCAGGTAAAATAAAATAAAAATAAAAAACTCAATGAACATCAGAAATGTTCACCACTCAAGAAGGTCCTTCATGGCTCCACCCTCTGGAACAGCTTGCTGACATGTAACACCTGCAATTTTACATGTAGTTTTATTCGAAGCACGTGAAAGATTGGCAAGCACTCCTTTTAGCAGTCTTTTTATTCATTCATATCTTCTCGC
>JBBPBX010030798.1:0-25781 GCA_038048925.1 Garcialebias charrua
TGGCTGGCTGGCTGGCTGGCAGGCAGGCAGGCTTCCTTCCTTCCTTCCTTCCTTCCTTCCTTCCTTCCTTCCTTCCTTCCTTCCTTCCTTCCTTCCTTCTGCTGTGTCTGATTGTTTATCACACCATGCCTTTGATCTCTTCTTTTAATAGATTTTCACTGGATCTGGATAGATTTCACGCCTTTTATCACTTTGATCCATTTGATTTTCATCAAAAATATATAGAATATTATTATTACAGGGAACCCCCAAGCTACGAACGAGTTCGGGACCTAAGAACCGTTCGCAGCTCGATCCTGTCGTAGCTAGGGGGTGAAAATAGCGTCCCGTTCGTATGTCGTTATTCCGTTCGTAGGTCGCGGAAATACCACTAACGGTGCGCCGCGCACACATTTAACAGCATGAGACTGACATACTGGGCCATAAACATGCACAGAACTTTATTTACAAACACTTATCTAAACCTTTACACCACACATTCATCCATAAACACACACAGTAACTGTACATCAGTAACTTCACATCAGAACTGCAGGAAATCAGCAGGAAATCACATCAGCAAAATGATGTCAACAATCACACATGAACATAGTGCTGGACGATAATTCAATAACGATAAATATCGCGATATACTTTTATTCAATAACGATGATATGAAGTTTAAGAATATTTTCGATATTTCGATAGGATTTTACAACGTTTTTCTGTTTCTGTTCGGGTTGGAGCGGCTGCTTCAACAACCCGCCCGGACAGAAAAAGCTGTGACACAAAACGTGCGTGGTGACGTCGTTGTTACGCAGCGCTCAGTCCAGCAGCAGGCGTTAGCGGTAGCAGGCTAAAAGCTAAGCTAGTCTCCAAAGCGCGTTAAGTTTTCGCTTCAAAACGAGTCAAACGAGTGCTCATGACCGTCAGAATGTGACTGAACAAAGTTTCACAAGCGAAGAGAAAGAGACGACATCACTGATGAGAGGAAAGACTAATTCGTTGGTGTGGACGTAGTTCGGTTTTGTTAAACTGCAGGTCTCATCTGCAGCGAGTCCTCGGTTTGTTTATTTTTCAAAACGTGACGGAGTCGTTCTAACTAGCGGTGGAAACATCTAACTTGTTTAATCTGAAGAGTTTCCACTCGATACAATATGAGAGTCAGAAGATGAAGAACAATAAAGTTTGAGCCAACGTTTCCCTGAAACTACGACGTAAACAAACAGCCCCAGCAGCGCTGCATGTTTTTTAAATTCAAAATAAAACAAATACATAGTTCCCAGACACGCCCCAGTATTGCGCAATAGCTCCGTCCGCACCATATCTGTAGGCAGAAGAAAGGCAAAGATGGCGAACAAGCAGACACGAACAACCAGAGCGTGTTGGAGGTTAGCATAGAGTTAGCACTGGAGCGGAGGGTCCCTCCAGCTCAGACACGAACAACCAGAGCAAATTATACGGACAAAAACACAGCCACCCCACAGCTTCACCAAGGAACAAGAGAACATGGCAGTGGTCGGAGTTGAGTTTGAGAAAGAAATCATGGCAGACGAATCAGACAACTAGTCACAAGTTACTCTGATATCATTAATTATTTAATTACCGTACTACAAGGAGCGCACACGGAGCTTCACAGCTTTAAATCCAAAAAAGATGTGTAAACTGTCTCAATCATATCTAACCAGCTAAATAAAGGTTTAACTAAAATAACACACAGCCAGCACCAGCACTTTTGAGTGTTACCGTAGCATGTTGTTAGCACTGGAGCGGAGGGTCCCTCGCTCAGGTCAGACGGCGTGGAACCGTTGCGGGGGCACGTCCCATGGGACCGACGCGTCGCCCGCACGACGGCTCCAGTCCTCCTTTCCCCACTGGGGTGGTCTCCGGACCGGCATGGACCGTGAGGCCAGCCATTGTTGCGTTAGCGAGATGCTAAGCTAACCACAGCATGCAAGACGGTGTCGCTAAATAATGAAAAAAAAACCAGCTCTAACACACAGACAGTTGTACTCTAACATTGTTTCATAAAATGATTTATGTAGAATATTTTGTTTACCGGCCAAAGGCAGATGTCTTCAGAGCAGATCGAGCAGAGTTGGGGCTGCAGGCTGCTCAGCTGTGAGCTTCTCCGATGAGATAAATCCTTCATGTTTACTTTTTTTTTTGATTGAGTGAAACCTGCGCGTTGCCCAAACGTCTACCCGACTGGAAAACCCACTGACACAACACGAAGTAACCATTGTAATTAATTAGAAATTAACAAAAAAAACAACGTGAAAAATGGACATCCATTTGAATGCGCTCAAACTGCAGCAAAACCTACAAGTGGGAGGGTCAAACAGGACAACCCACAGATGTGACGTCACATGGGAACTATGTATTCATCAGAAGAAAAAAAAACACTGAATGAAAATGTGCAGAAAGACGAAAATAGTGTTTTAATATCTGCCCCTTGTTTAAAAAATACAAAATAACTACAAACAAACAACAATCACTTCACCTGCACCACACCTTCCCAACAACTTTGATTTAATCATATTTTAAAACATAGTTTTAGAAATGTTTATGGTGATATCAAGTCAACACAATCCTGTTTCCTGATTTACAACTCAGCTCCTTCAAACTAGTCCTAAATGGAGGTTTTACAAACATTTACATTCCCTTCAGGGTTTAATAACTTTAAACAAATTTTAATTGAATATTTGGGGGGTAATTTTTTTTTCAGTTTTATACATGACTTGTAAAATACTATGTTCAACCAAATCATAAAATTTTAATAATTTAAACTGATGAAATATTTGTTGGGTGACCATAGCACTTCCTACTAATAATTCTTATTAGGGGTGTAACGGTACGCTAAAATCACATTTCGGTTCGGTTCAATTACAAGGAGGGCTCGGTTCGGTTTATTTTCGGTACAAAAAAAAAAGACAAAATAAAGACTTACAAAATGTTTATTTTGAAAATATGCCAAAAATATGTTTGTATTGTATTGTAGTAATAAATAAAAGTGACCCATTTGGATGATATTTTAAATAAACAGCACTCTACAATAAATAAATTATATTAAAAATAATAAAAATCTTAATGAATACAATAACAGTCAGAACCAGAACAATAAGCAGCAACAGACTGTTTACAATCTTAACTAATAAAGTTTTTGTCCAGTAGCACCAGTGTGGCTGTATTTGTCCTCATTACTCACAACCTCTTCTTGGTGGGACTGGTCCTGGAACAGTTCCAGAGTTCAATTCAGTCATCACACACTTCTTAGCTGCAGCAGGTGATCTCTGGTGGATTTCCCTGAAGTGGAAGGAGAGCAGCTACCTCTGTAACTGGAAATACTGGAAATAAAACACAGAGGTAAAAAAATAAGTTAATAAGATTATAATTTTAAATAATAATAAATTATAAATAATAATTATAATAAAATAACAATACCTCTTGAACGGTTGAATATCTCACTCATCATCAGGGCAGGGTTTAAATCAGCTCCAGGACTTGTTGACCATCAGTTTTAGTTTTTTCATAAAGAGCTGAACTTTTTGACTTAAGTGTTGACGTGATGGATGTCTCATAGCAAGGATCAACTGTGCATTAAAAACTTTCAGACTTAGATTCAGAGCTTTAAAAACTCATACAGTTTGTGTTATTGATCTGGACCCATCTAAATTACCTGATGAAGTTGTTTAAATGCAGCTGTGTTGTTAGCGCACTTTGTAGAAGTTGTTTAAATGCAGCTGTGTGGTTAGCGTACTTTGTAACAGCTCGTTCACGTTCTGATGACGTAGTTTCCAGCGCGTTCACGTTAGACGTGTTGCTGCTGCAGATCCAGTCTTCATGAAAAAACGTCCACACACACAGCTTTGTGCGCTCGTCTTTTAACAAGAAAACCATAACGTTAACAAACAGGAAACCGCAGCGAGAAGCTAACGGCTAATGCTGCGCGTGCTGCGAGATAATAGCTCCGTGCTGAAACGCGCCCAGGAAATTTTGTTCCGCGGCGCACATATTAACATTCAATGAGTGAAAAAATAACCGTTTCGGTACAGCACGTTCGGTTCGGTCCACCTCCGTACCTTTTCGGTTCGGTACACCAACTACAACCGTTACATGCCTAATTCTTATAGCTCTTTAAAAACAAAACAAAAAAAACAGGGTTTGTAATAGTTTTACATGCTTTTCCCCAAACTTCAATACAACAGATTAAATATGGAACGATCATTACATTATTCAATATATTCAAAACTTTGTCATTCAAAAACTATTTTACTTTATACAGTAATGCAATTGATTTTGTTATTTTTATTCTTAAGTAATTTCCATGAGATTTCTATGTCAGCTTCTTATAAATAACAACACCCAAAAGTTTTATTTAATTAACTATGAATTTCAATGCTGTAAATTTTAAAGATGTTTAAAGTTAAAACTATTAATATTGACACAGTTGAGAATTTTATGGCAAGAAAGTTCATGCTCAAAATTCCACGTACCAAATCCAATAATTCTCAGTTGGGTCATCTGGACAGTTTCTTTTTATAGAAACTGGATGGAGGATGGAGGGTGAAACGTTTCTATAAAAAAATAAACTGTCCAGATGACCCAACTGAGAATTATTGGGTTGAGAAGTTTATGTTTATTTGATGGTGATTTCCATCTTTTTGGAGGCTAAATACAAATACAAGGAGAACATTAATTTATTTGTATAGTTTATAGTTTTTTTTAGGCTTTTATATTGTTTATATCGATATCGAATTATATCGATATCGACCGAAATTAAGAACTATATCGTGATAAAAATTTTGGCCATATCGTCCAGCCCTACATGAACACTTCTCAAAGTGCAGCTTTTAACATCAGAGCAGCAAATCAGGGACTCCCATCAGCAAAATGATGTCAACAATCACACATGAACACTTCTCAAAGTGCAGCTTTTAACATCACAACAGCAGCAAATCAGGGACTCACATCAGCAAAATGATGTCAACAATCACACATGAACACTTCTCAAAGTGCAGCTTTTAACATCACAACAGCAGCAAATCAGCAGGAACTGACATCAGCAAAATGATGTCAACAATCACACATGAATCCATAAATCCATCAGCAGCATCACATCTATCAGAAGTAGGGATGTGCCGATCGATCGGTAACCGATCGATCGGCACCGATAACCGTTAAAGCGGATGTGATCGGCTTTTGCCTTCAATTACCGATCACAGAGCTGAGCAGCAAGCCTGTGCAGCATTCAGTTTGTCCCCCACCCCGCAGTTTCACCCCGCTCCTCCCCGCTCCTCCCTCCCTCCCTCCCGCTCAGTGGGTATAAATTGCGCACGCGCGTAGAGGAAGCAGCTAGAAACAAACATGTCTGCCGTCTGGAAGTTTTTCACCGTGTGTGAGCAGGATTCAAAGTTTGCAAACTGCAAAACATGCGAAGAAAAAGTACCTCGTGGAGGAAGTATGACGAAGGCTTTCAACACTACAAACCTAATTCGTCATTTAAAGACCAAGCACTTGGAAGAGTTTGGTGAGTTTTCGCGTCTCGCAGCAGAGAAGACACGAGGAGCAGCAGCACTCGGACGACAGCTAACGCAGCCCACACTTGCTAACACTCGCCCGTACGAGCGTGACGGGCAGAAAGCTAAACAAATAACCCGAAAAATCATCGAATTCATCGGGCTAGATGACCAGCCGTTCTCAGTGGTGGAAGACACCGGGTTCCGCCGACTGCTCTCTCACGTGGACCCCCGCTACGTGCTACCGGGGCGGAAATATTTTACAGACGTGGCCCTGCCTGAGCTCCACCAGACTGTTTACTCTCACGTCGAAAGCCTGCTTAAAGTCGCTGTCTCGTCCTCTGTGAGTTTCACAAGTGATATATGGAGCTCGGATGTAAGTCCTGTGTCGATGCTAAGTTTAACTGCTCACTGGATTGATCCAGATTTTAAACCACAGAAAGCTGTTCTTCATGCCCAGGAGTTTTCTGGCTCCCACACTGCTGTAGCGTTAGCAACCACATTTGAGAAAATGTTTCAGACATGGAATATTCCAAAGGACAAGATACACGTGATCTTAAGAGACAATGCCAGAAACATGGTGAAAGCTATGACAGACTCTGGATTACCAAGTTTAGGGTGTATGGCACACACCCTGCAGCTGGCCATTCATGACGCAGTGCTGTCGCAGCGCAGTATAAATGACATTATTGCTAAAGGGAGACGCATTGTGGGGCACTTCAGACACTCTCCCTTAGCATATGCAAGACTTCAAAGTGTACAAAAACAACTGGGCCAGCCCACCAAAAGACTGCAGCAAGATGTGAGCACTAGGTGGAACAGCACCTTTTATATGCTCCAAAGTCTCCTTGAGCAAAAAAGAGCATTACGTGTTTATGAGTCTGACTATGAGCTACCTGCTACTTTTTCATCTGCACAATGGGAGTTGATTGCAAATATAATAACAATCCTGGAACCTTTTGAAGAGCTCACAAAAGAAATATGCTCATCCAAAGCCTCTGCTTCTGATGTGATACCCTCTGTGATTGTTTTAAAGCGTATCCTGGCCAAAGAAGCTGTTACAGATCAAGGTAAGACTTTGAGATTTATTTTAGTAATGAAAAGTGGAAGTGCATTATAAATTGAATTCATTTCTTTTTTTTATTATTAAGGTGTGAAGACAACGAAGGCCACACTGCTGGAATCTGTCACCAAAAGATTTGCTGACATTGAAGATGAGCCCCTCTACAGTTTGGCAACACTCATAGACCCAAGGTTAGAAACATAAATAAATAAATTCCCAAATAAATAATGTTTTGAAAAAATAGTACACATAAATTTTTTAATAAAAAATGTATGTGTATTATTAAAACATTATTTATTAATGTTTTTATTCAGAAGTGGCCAGAAACAAAGAGTTCTGTTTAAAGTTATTATTCTCCTCTTCCCCATTCAAGGTACAAAGACAGAATGTTTTCAGAAGGACTCAAGACCAAAACACAAAGACTGCTTGTTGGTCTGTTGACAGAAGCCGCTGAAAGGAACGCAAACGAAGCACCTGAAGATGCCAAAACAGGGGAGCCAGTAGCGAAAGTTCCACGAGCAGGATCGTTGTCTTCAATGTTTGGAGAAATCATGGCAGAAGAAACCATGCAGCAGGATCACGCAGACGGTGCATCACCATCAGAGATGATTATCTACCTCGCAGAGCCACCCATCGCTAGAAGTGCATCACCATTGGAATACTGGAACATTAATAAGATACGGTTTCCTGAACTTGCTAGAGTAGCAAGAGCTTACCTGTCTGCACCCTGCACAAGCGTGGAGAGTGAGCGCTTATTCAGTGCTGCATCCAACATTGTTGATGAACAGAGGAATAGACTCAAGACTGAAAAAGCTGAGATGCTCCTGTTTATTAAGAAGAATCTTCCCGCAATGCTCACCACCACCAACTCATAAGGAGGAGTTATGATTCTTAATACCGTGTGTGTGTTCACCATTGTTAAGGTCTTTAAGAGACCATATGTTCATTAAAGCTGCACTATGTAACTTTCTAGTGCAGTGTGTAACTTTTCTCAAAAAATAATTTCAACATATTTCTTCACTCTGTCACAATCTACTGACAGACTGATGTTAGATAAAGTAATCTCTGAAAAAAGTATAGTCCCCTTGCTTTTTATCAGCATAAAAACACTAAAAACACAGTAAAGGACGGGTCAATCTGTGTTTGTAGTGTTTTTATGCTGATAAAAAGCAAGGGGAATAGTTTTTTTTTTCATAAATTTCTTTGTCTAACATCAGTCTGTCAGATTGTGACAGAGTGAAGAAATATGTTTAAATTATTTTTTTTAGAAAAGTTACACACTGCAATAGAAAGTTACATAGTGCAGCTTTAAGTTGCTTGCAAATGTTGTATTTTAGTTTTTTATATGAAGTAATAGATGTGTTTAAAAAAAAACAACAAACCTTTTTTTTATTCAACGTTTATTTTTTTATTCAAAGTTAGTAAGGTAAACAAAACATTTTTATTTGATAATGCAGTTCAAAATCACTATTAGTTTTTATTTACTTTGTTACAAAGTTACATAGTGCAGCTTTAAGTAGCAACTGGTATGGGGTATTTTAGTTTTTTATATGAAGTAGAGTAGATGTGTTTTTTAAAACAACAATAAAAAACCTTTTTGAAAGTTTTTTTTTATAGTAAGGTAAACCAACATTTTTCTTTGATAATGCAGTATATAGTTTATTTACTTTGTTTTCTGAAATAAATGATTAAAGATATGTTTTTGTCTGAATGGTGATTTTATGGTTCTGAAAAGAACATGAGTGCTGCTTCTGGCTACAAGATCTGAAAAGTTTTCAGATCTTGTAGCCAGAAGCAGCACTCATAAATTACAGGTAAGCCATTTGATCGGTGATCGGTGATCGGTTTATGTGATCGGCTCACATATAGGCAATCGGTTTTTTGATCGGTATCGGTGATCGTCACACATAGGTGATCGGTATCGGTATCGGTTTCAAAAAACCTGATCGGCACATCCCTAATCAGAAGCATGTTGCAACCATCATGTTTTTGAAACCAGTGCGTTGATGTGTGTCCATGTGCATGAGAAAGAAGTCCATGAACTCAGAAAAAGCTAGAAGCAGCAGAAAAATGAAACAAAATTGTCTTACTTTGACTGAAGTGTAGGTAGACAGATGTTTTTCTCATGATCAAACCTGCATCTGATGGAACTGCTAACCATTGCTCAACAATGAATGTTGGGAGCATTTTAGGCCAGCTGTTAGTTCAGGCAGGTGTCAGTTCAGGTCTGTGGTCCTGATGTGAGCAGGTCTGTGCATCACATGAAGTTTTTTTGGTTTTTGGCAGCAGTCATTTAGGCAGAACGACACAAAGGTGATGGATGGAGGCAACATGCAGGACACCAGAGGCAGGCTGGAGGACAGGCTGGAGGCAGAGCAGCAGGAGCACGTAGCACCAGCGGCTCATCCATGAGGTGGAGCAACACGCGGATGAACTGTTGGAACACAACCACACACAGACGTCAGCACCTGCAGAGAACAACAACAACACTGACAACAACAACTTCTTCTTACGTGTGTGGTGTGGTGCGTAGCAGATGTGTGGATGGACCAGGGGGACGTGCCGCTTTGGAGGCTGTCGAGAGAGAGGTGATGATTACAGTAGGTGTACAGTACTGTAGATGTAAGTTAAAACAAAAATAATAAATTAAAAGAAATTAACATGTCTTTGCTGTACCTTTCTGACGTTGCTGTGCTGGAATGTGAGGGTGGGCAGGTCAGTGATGGGACGGTGGAGTTGGTGGAGAGGAGGGGGAGGAGGAGGAGGAAGGTGTAGTAGGCTGTGAACATAAGCAGAGACAGTAACAGATTAAATTAATGTGTGTAACATGACAACTCCAAAAAATAACATTTCATTACAGTACGTACTGTACCTGGAGGGAGGGAGCGGGGGGGTGCTGGGCGTCTTTCACTGGGGAGAGGGTGGGCTGTCCATGGCTTCCTCCTGGCTTTCTGCAGGAGGACTGGATGGCCTATCAGCTGGTGGGATGTCCAAGGCCTCCTCCTGGCTTGCTGCAGGAGGACTGGATGGCCTTTCAGCTGGTGCACCAGCAGATCCTGGAGGCGGTGCTGTGACCTTTGTAAAATATTGCAGCATGCTGCTCTGCACCTTTTCAAGCTTTTTGTCATCCAGGATCTGCTGATAACACGCAACTTCATTGAGGACACCCCGACGGACCTTGGCGAACCTCTCACAGTCGGAGTCCTGCTTCTCCATCCTCGCCAGGAAGCTGTGGAGTTCCTGAAAGCCCAGCACCATCTCCTGCCTGGTGAAGGTCGGAGGAATGACCTCCACCTCCTCCTCCACCTCCACTTCCTCATCCGGGACGTGCCTGTCGAGCTGAATCAGGTCGTCTGGGGACAGGTCCTCTCCTGATGCACCCAGCAGGTGTTGGATATCGTCCTGGTCCATTTCGAGCTCCAGTGACCTGCCCATCCTCACAACATCCTCGATTACACGGTCCACCTCCTGGGAATCGTGTACCCCCTGAACAAGCTCTGGACAGAGCTTCTTCCAGACTCCGCACATGTTCTGTCCAGTAACACGATGCCAGGAGTGGCCAATGTTGTGCACAGCATCGAGGATGTTGTACTTACGCCAGAAGTCTTTCAGCGTGAGGGTCTGAGAGTTCTCCGTTGCCTCCAAAGCGGCACGGATGACTCGCTGCAGGTAGTACGCCTTAAACGTACTAATAACCCCCTGGTCCATTGGCTGGATCAAAGAGGTGGTGTTGGGAGGCAGGTACACCACCTTCACATGCCTGTCCAACTCGGTGAGAGCAGGGGGTGTCCTGGAGCATTGTCCAAGACCAGCAGGACTTTAAAGGCAATCTTCTGGTCATTGCAAAAACGCTTCACTTCTGGAACAAAGTTGTTGGTGAACCAATTTTTAAAAACTTCCAACGTCACCCAAGCCTTTTTATTAGACGCCCAATAAACAGGAAGTGTAGATTTATCAACATTTTTGAAGGGCCTGGGTTTATTAAATTGGTACACCAACAACGGCTTGAGTTTGCAATCACCCGAAGCATTGCCCCCCACCAGCAAGGTCAAACGCTCCTTGCCGACCTTGTGGCCGGGTGCGGTTCGTTCTTCCCTACTGATGTAGGTCCTGTCTGGCAAACGCTTCCAGAACAGCCCTGTCTCATCCACATTGAACACCTGCTGGGCAGTGTACCCACCGTCCCTGATGATCTGAGCCAGTTCTGCTGGGAATGCCTCAGCTGCCTCGTGGTCAGCGCTTGCTGCCTCACCTAAATGCACACAAAATGACACGGTTAAGCTGTTGTAACACTGTAATAAAAGGGGAAAAAAATGTAAAAAACAATCGTAAGTCATGGACTACCTGTACCTGCATTATTAAAAAATAAAAATGAGAAATTAAATGCTCACCCTGCACTCTGATGTTGTGGAAGTTGTTTCTTTTCCTGAAACGATCAAACCATCCTTTAGATGCAGTGAAGGTCTCTGGTCCATCCAACTCCCCTGATGTGCTGCTTGAAGTCCCTCCTCCTGCACTTGAAGTCCCTCCTCCTGCGCTATGGGAAGACGTCCCTTCACCCGGATCGCTCTGGGAGGACGTCCCTTCACCCTGATCGCTCTGTGCAGCCCCCTGCCCCCCCCTGCTCCCCTGCACCTCCCTCACTCGTCCCTAGTTCTAGCAGCCTGTGATAGATCCTCCTCGCCTTCTCACAAATCACAGACATGCCAACTGGTATTCTGCGTTGCGTGTTGTCCTCCAGCCATAGCACAAGCAACCTTTCCATCTCAACTATTCTACCCGTCCTCTGTTTTGTAATGATGGTGGACTTCATGGGGGCTGAAGCACGCACTTGCTGCAAAATGCGCTCTTTGTCCGCCACTATCGTCCCCACAGTCGACCTCGGTAACCCTAGCCTCTCTCCAATTTTTGAGGGTGTCATGCCCTGATCAGACATTTTTATTATGTTTGCCTTTGTCTCCAGCGTGATCGTTCTGCAAGGTTTTTTCCCCTCTGCCGCGTCCGCGGACTTTCCAGGTCTCTTCGGAGCCATTCTTCAACAATTAGCGTACGAGCTAACGTGCTAACTCCTAAGGAGCAAAAATTAAAATTAATGCTAACGTTCACAAATCAATGCAAACATTTGCTTTCGTCTAAAAATATTTCTTTGAGTACAGTACATTTAGTACTGAACCGTACCTGCCCGTTCGATGACCCGTTGAAAATTAGCGTCGAAAATTAGCGTCGAAAATTAGCTAACGTGCTAATTCCTAAGGAGCAAAAATTAAAATGAATGCTAACGTGCTAACGTTTGCTTTAGTCTAAAACTGCTACTGTAAATTTAAATTTATTACTGTACCTGTTTGTACGTTGTTCGTTTTCTCTCGTTGTCGTTGTTCTTCTTCGTTCTCGTTCGTATGTCTCTTCTCATCAATCACCGTAACTAACCCACGAGGGACAAAATGGCCGCAGCCCTTTAAATAGTTACCGCTTTACCTGTACGGATCCCTCCGCCGCCAGGTGCACTGCGGCTGTGTGTACATCCGCCAGAAGCCCAGCCCCCCCCTCTCGCTGGCGGTACTTTTCCACTGTCATGCGCAGTGTCACGCCCATGCCCAACAAGCAACAGCCAAAGGCAATCCCCTCCCCCACCTCGCCGATTGCCATATGTGACGCAGTTACGCCGTAGCTCGATTATATACTTGTAATGGGGCTCGTTCGTAGGTCGTGCATCCAGTCTGCCGTAGCTCGATTACATATTTTGACTTGGTTCGTTCGTAGGTCACGTATTTTCTGCCGTACATCGATGGCATTCTTCTACTTTGGCTCGTTCGTAGGTCCCGTGGTTCGCAGGTCGATGGAGTCGTAGCTCGGGGGTTCCCTGTATAAGGAAAATATATTGTGTCTAATGATCTAAACTAACCTGAAGTCAGTCAATAATTAATGACTTCCAATGATTTCAAGACTTTTTAGCTGCTTGAATAATTATGACTTCAACTAGTTGATGAATTAGAAACTAACTTTTGAACATTTGAACTCTACTAGCTGCAGCTGATTGCAGTGATCAGTGTCTAATCTATACTAAAACTTCTAAAGTACATTTTCAGAATTCATGCAAAGACAGCAGATCATAGAGAAACAGTTTTTAAAACACAAAAACACGTCAGAATACAACTTATTTTATGGAGGAAAAGAATAGGGCTGTTGATGAGGCCTTTTTTCATGAATTATAGACAACTTTTTGTTTCTAAGGTCAGGTGGCTGTGGCGGCCATCTTGAACTGGGTTGACTCAGAAACTTGATCATTTGTAGATGTACATACAAAGAATAAAAAGTGTGAGCTGGAAAACCTGAAACCTGTGAATCCTGCCTAACAATGGAAGAAGCATCTGCTGGAACCTGAGAGTCGTCAGGGTTTCACCATCCCTCTGAGGACCGTTTTCAGGGAAACATGGAAGTTCAAAAGTTTTGGAGAGATCCCACTCCTCCCTCTTAATGGTTCTTTATCTAGACAGCAAAAACTAATTGAAGTGAAACAATGAAATGTCATCAGTCTTACAGAATTGAATCTAAATTGATTCTTGATGTAAAAACACTAATAATGATGGTGGTCACTAAATGTTTGTTCAACTGTCATCTAAAGGTTCATTTCTGGTTGATTTATGGAACATTTGAACACATGTAAACTAAGAATTTGGACTTGTAGCAGGGCACCAGCAATTTGATGTAAATTGATGTAAGATCTTCAAAATTAGGTCTCAAATTAAAAATAAGATGTTTTGTTCTATCGAAAATAAATCAGTACATTCCACTCAGATTATTACCAGGATGCAAACTATTCCACAATCATAAGCTTTATTGCAATTAAAAGTAAAATAAAATACCGGTAAGGAAATACAGCAAAATGAAACAAAAGCTTTTACATCATCAAGTATGAAATTTGATAATAAACTTTCAACATTGATTGGTGGTATTAAACCAAACAGCTTGTTGTAAAATGATTGGAAACATGATTGAATTATCACAGAAATATTTTGAACAGTAGAACTTCTAATTCTAATTCTAATTACTCACAATTCATTCAACCTTTATTTAGACAGGTTTATCCCCTTGAGCCTCGAGGACTCATTTACAAGAGAGACCTGTTTTCAACAAAGAATGACAACAGTAACAATAGACGATCATAAGAGAGGCATACAGATTTATTATTATTTTTAAACAAATTTAACTAAAAAATGTCAAAGTAGCAAAAACAGCAAGATTATAAGGCAAATGTAGGAACATGTCTGTATTGGTTCTAGCCAGGTGTCCAACAGATTCTTAAAGCCATTTAGAGAGGTCAAGGTCGAGAGCTTCAGATCTTTTTGTAAGATATTCCATGAAGCAGGAGCGGAGTAGGAGAAGGCCCCTTTTCCAAGTTCAGTCCTCACTGAGGGAACACTGTAGGTAATCATGTCCTGAGAGTGCACGCTGTAGCTGCACTCACACAGAGACACGTAGGAGGAGATGTATGAAGGCAGTAGACCAAGAAGTGATTTAAAAATGAAATGTACCAGTGGTACAATAGAATAGGACACACAGGCTTTAATAAATCTCATAAAATAATTAGAAAGTATGCAACAGGACTATGTGACAAGTGCACCAGCAATATCCCTGAAACGGTTCAACATGTCTTTATGGAATGTCCAGGGTATGAAACAGAAAGAATGCATTTCCAAAAATAAATTAATATTACATTTACAATTAGGGATGTTTTTAGTAGTGTAATCAGTAAAGTTAAAGATCAAATTATTATTTTCTTGAAAAATACAAACTTAATAGAGAATTTAGTCGAGTTATTAAATTATCCATCCATCCATCCATTTTCGTCCGCTTATCCGGGGTCGGGTCGCGGGGGTAGCAGCCTAAGTAGGGAGGCCCAGACTTCCCTCTCCCCAGCCACTTGGAGCAGCTCCTCTGGGGGAATCCCAAGGCGTTCCCAGGCCAGCCGAGAAACATAGTCCCTCCAGCGTGTCCTGGGTCTTCCTCTGGGCCTCCTCCCGGTGGGACATGCCCGGAACACCTCACCAGGGAGGCGTCCAGGAGGCATCCTAACCAGATGCCCGAGCCACCTCAACTGGCTCCTCTCGATGTGGAGAAGCAGCGGCTCTACTCCGAGTCCCTCCCGGATGACTGAGCTTCTCACCCTATCTCTAAGGGAGAGTCCAGACACCCTGCGGAGAAAACTCATTTCAGCCGCTTGTATCCGAGATCTCGTTCTTTCGGTCACAACCCAAAGCTCATGACCATAGATGAGGGTGGGAACGTAGATCGATCGGTAAATTGAGAGCTTTGCCTTTCGACTCAGCTCTCTCTTCACCACGACAGACCGGTACAGCGCCCGCTTCACTGCGAACGCTGCACCTATCCGCCTATCGATCTCACGCTCCAGTTTTCCCTCATTCGTGAACAAGACCCGAGATACTTAAACTCCTCCACTTGGGGCAGGACCTAATCCCCGACCCGGAGAGGGCATGCTACCCTTTTCCGGCTCAAGACCATGGCCTCGGATTTGGAGGAACTGATCCTCATCTAGGGCTGGACGATATGGCCAAAATTTTTATCACGATATAGTTCTTAATTTCGGTCGATATCGATATAATTCGATATCGATATAAACAATATAAAAGCCTAAAAAAAAACTATAAACTATACAAATAAATTAATGTTCTCCTTGTATTTGTATTTAGCCTCCAAAAAGATGGAAATCACCATCAAATAAACATAAACTTCTCAACCCAATAATTCTCAGTCGGGTCATCTGGACAGTTTCTTTTTTATAGAAACGTTTCACCCTCCATCCTCCATCCAGTTTCTATAAAAAGAAACTGTCCAGATGACCCAACTGAGAATTATTGGATTTGGTACGTGGAATTTTGAGCATGAACTTTCTTGCCATAAAATTCTCAACTGTGTCAATATTAATAGTTTTAACTTTAAACATCTTTAAAATTTACAGCATTGAAATTCATAGTTAATTAAATAAAACTTTTGGGTGTTGTTATTTATAAGAAGCTGACATAGAAATCTCATGGAAATTACTTAAGAATAAAAATAACAAAATCAATTGCATTACTGTATAAAGTAAAATAGTTTTTGAATGACAAAGTTTTGAATATATTGAATAATGTAATGATTGTTCCATATTTAATCTGTTGTATTGAAGTTTGGGGAAAAGCATGTAAAACTATTACAAACCCTGTTTTTTTTGTTTTGTTTTTAAAGAGCTACAAGAATTATTAGTAGGAAGTGCTATGGTCACCCAACAAATATTTCATCAGTTTAAATTATTAAAATTTTATGATTTGGTTGAACATAGTATTTTACAAGTCATGTATAAAACTGAAAAAAAAATTACCCCCCAAATATTCAATTAAAATTTGTTTAAAGTTATTAAACCCTGAAGGGAATGTAAATGTTTGTAAAACCTCCATTTAGGACTAGTTTGAAGGAGCTGAGTTGTAAATCAGGAAACAGGATTGTGTTGACTTGATATCACCATAAACATTTCTAAAACTACAGTATGTTTTAAAATATGATTAACCCTCCTGTTATGTTCGTTTCTGAGGTACAGCAATAATGTTCGTGGGTCAATTTGACCCGGGGAGTGTTTAATCATGTAATAGTGTCAGAAACCCAAAAAATCCTCCAAAACATTTTTGTATCTAATTATTAACTCCAATACTAACCATATCAGTCAATATTTGTGCAATGATGTTTTTTTTATTTCTCATAAATAAAGGATAATGACGACGACTAACTCATTTGGACATAAAATATGTGATTTACATTTTTTATGTTTGCTGAAAAAACCTACACACAAAAAAACAATAATTATCCTTGAAATTGATTTTTGTAAAAAAAATTATATTACATTAAAAAAAAAATTCAAAGGGTGATCTTTATAATTCAACTTGAGACACATATACTGTTCTGGGTCAAATTGACCCGCTCATTAAAATCAAGACAAATGAGGCATGAAGATTTGTATTGAAAGTAAACTTTATACAACCACTGTTTTTTGAACCAGAAATGAACAAAACAACAAAATAAGATCTTAAGAACACTAGATGAAGACCACTGAATTTCACCATTTTTTGACATGTATGTCTTGCTTGGAGAAACATGAATATCACTTTCATCAGCTGGTTCATAATCAGAATCATCAGACTCAGAATAGACCTCAATACTGTCTTCAGCTTCAGACACCTCCTCTTCTATTTCACTGTCATGATCAATGAGAAGAGCCAACTCTTCTAGGGCTGTAAACTTTGTTTTCCTGCTGCTCATTTCCTGACCTCTGACAGTGACAATATCACATGTACCTTCAGTGTGTAATGTGTTTAGGACTCCCTTGCAGAGAGTATATATGCCCTCCCACCCCTCCCCTTCTGCTGAGTGTCCACATAAGGCAGAGCTCCGCGCTGGACCGAGCCCCGCGCCACGCGCGCGCGCTGCGCGTGGGGGGTTCACAGCAGAGCACAGCGTGAAGCAGCATGTGGCTCCAACAGAGCTCTGCTTTCTTCTCACGTTCTCTGTGAGCAGCTGCACGCGGAGGGGGTCAGTTCAGTCCCCCTCCGCGTGCAGCTGATTGGTCAGACACCGCGCTTCGCGTAGGCGCTCGTAAAATTGGAGCTTGGCGCGCTCGCGTGAACGTTCAAAGGGCTTGTGCAGCGGCGACCTCACGGCGCTCACACAGCGGGGCGCCGCGCTCGCTCAAGCGCGGAGCTCTGCGCTGGCCATTAGTGTGGATGGAGTATTCCCAAGTCAAAAGTTGTATAAACACCTGCTTTCTCACAGTTTCCTTGTGAAGTAAAGAGAATAGTGAGAAAGTGGGTTTGTGTGCGTGCGCATGTGTGTGTGTGTGTGTGTGTGTGTGTGTGTGTGTAGTGAAATATGTCTCATAGTTTCAAGGAAACAAATAGAATTGGATTTTTTTAACCCTTTTTACCCTTCAATTTGACTGCCGGGTCAAATTGACCCGAACAGTATCGATGTAACAAGTAGACGCAGGGGGTGGTACAAATATGTAAAGTGAATCATTTTCAATTTATATGTTGATTGGAACTATTAAGACAAATAGAAAAAGTTTCAGGCAGAAAAAATATTTTTAACTATTTTTAAAAAAATATTCAACTTTAAAACGGGTCAATTTGACCCGCAACATAACAGGAGGGTTAAATCAAAGTTGTTGGGAAGGTGTGGTGCAGGTGAAGTGAAGGTTGTTGTTTGTTTGTAGTTATTTTGTATTTTTTAAACAAGGGGCAGATATTAAAACACTATTTTCGTCTTTCTGCACATTTTCATTCAGTGTTTTTTTTTCTTCTGATGAATTTGTTTTATTTTGAATTTAAAAAACATGCAGCGCTGCTGGGGCTGTTTGTTTACGTCGTAGTTTCAGGGAAACGTTGGCTCAAACTTTATTGTTCTTCATCTTCTGACTCTCATCATATTCTATCGAGTGGAAACTCTTCAGATTAAACAAGTTAGATGTTCCCACCGCTAGTTAGAACGACTTTGTCACGTTTTGCAAAATAAAGAAACCGAGTAAGACTCGCTGCAGATGAGACCTGCAGTTTAACAAAACCGAACTACGTCCACACCGACGAATTAGTCTTTCCTCTCATCAGTGATGTCGTCTCTTTCTCTTCGCTTGTGAAACTTTGTTCAGTCACATTCTGACGGTCATGAGCACTCGTTTGACTCGTTTTGAAGCGAAAACTTAACGCGCTTTGGAGACTAGCTTAGCTTTTAGCCTGCTACCGCTAACGCCTGCTGCTGGACTGAGCGCTGCGTAACAACGACGTCACCACGCACGTTTTGTGTCACAGCTTTTTCTGTCCGGGCGGGTTGTTGAAGCAGCCGCTCCAACCCGAACAGAAACAGAAAAACGTTGTAAAATCCTATCGAAATATCGAAAATATGCTTAAACTTCATATCATCGTTATTGAATAAAAGTATATCGCGATATTTATCGTTATTGAATTATCGTCCAGCACTATCCTCATCCCGGCCGCATCACACTCGGCTGCAAACCGCTCCAGCGAAAGCTGTAGATCACGAACTGATGAAGCCAATAGGACCACATCATCTGCAAAAAACAGAGAAGCGATTCTAAGGCCACCAAAACGGATCCTCTCAACACCTTGGCTGCGCCTAGAAATTCTGTCCATAAAAGTTATGAACAGAATCGGTGACAAAGGGCAACCTTGGCGGAGTCCAACTCTCACTGGAAACGAGCCTGACTTACTGCCGGCAATGCGGACCAAGCTCTGACACCGGTCGTACAGGGACCTAACAGCCCATATCAATGGGCCTGGTACCCCATACTCCCGGAGTACCCCCCACAGAACCCCCCGAGGGACGCGGTCGAATGCCTTTTCCAAGTCCACAAAGCACATGTAAACTGGTTGGGCAAACTCCCACGCACCCTCCAGGACCCTGTTGAGGGTGTAGAGCTGGTCCAGTGTTCCACGACCAGCACGAAAACCACACTGCTCCTCCTGAATCCGAGGTTCGACTATCCGACGGACCCTCCTCTCCAGAACCCCTGAATAGACCTTACCAGGGAGGCTTAAGAGTGTGATCCCCCTATAGTTGGAACACACCCTACGGTCCCCCTTTTTGAATAGGGGAACCACCACCCCAGTCTGCCAATCCAAGGGAACTGCCCCCGATGTCCACGCGATATTGCAGAGTCGCGTAAGCCAACACAACCCCACAACATCCAGAGCCCTAAGGAACTCAGGACGAATCTCATCCACCCCCGGAGCCCTGCCACCACGGAGCTTTTTAACCACCTCGGTGACCTCAGCACCAGAGATTGGAGAGCCCGACCCAAAGTCCCCAGGCTCCGCTTCCTCAGTGGAAGACGTGCCAGTAGGATTGAGGAGGTCTTCGAAGTATTCCGCCCACCGACTCACAACATCCCGAGTTGAGGTCAACAGCACGCCATCCCCACCATAAATGGTGTTGGTCGCGTACCGCTTTCCCCCCTGAGACGCCGGATGGTGGACCAGAATCGCCTCGAAGCCGTACGGAAGTCATTCTCCATGGCCTCTCCGAACTCCTCCCACGCCCGAGTTTTTGCCTCAGCAACCACCCGAGCCGCATGCCGCTTGGACTGTCGGTACCTATCTGCTGCTTCCGGGGTCCCACAGGCCAAAAAGGCCCAATAGGACTCCTTCTTCAGCCTGACAGCATCCCTCACCGCCGGTGTCCACCACCGGGTTCGAGGGTTGCCACCACGACAGGCACCAACAACCTTGCGGCCACAACTCTGATAAGCTGCCTCGACAATAGAGGCGCGGAACATGGCCCACTCGGACTCAATGTCCCCCGCCTCCCTCGGAACGTGTTCAAAGCTCTCCCGGAGGTGGGAGTTAAAGCTCCGTCTTACGGGAGACTCTGCCAGACGTTCCCAGCAGACCCTCACAATACGTTTGGGTCTGCCAGGTCTGACCGGCATCCTCCCCCACCATCGGAGCCAACTCACCACCAGGTAGTGGTCAGTTGACAGCTCCGCCCCTCTCTTCACCCGAGTGTCCAGGACATGCGGCCGCAGATCAGATGAGACGACAACAAAGTCGATCATCGAACTGCGACCTAGGGTGTCCTGGTGCCAAGAGCACATATGTACACCCTTATGCCTGAACATGGTGTTCGTTATGGACAATCCATGACGAGCACAGAAGTCCAATAACAGAACACCACTCGGGTTCAGATCAGGGGGGCCGTTCCTCCCAACCACACCCCTCCAGGTCTCACTGTCATTGCCCACGTGAGCGTTGAAGTCCCCCAGCAGAACAAGGGAGTCCCCAGGAGGCGCACTCTCCAATACCCCCTCCAAGGACTCCAAAAAGGGTGGGTAATCTGCGCTGCCGTTTGGCGCATAGGCACAAACAACAGTCAGAGCCCGTCCCCCCACACGTAGGCGAAGGGAGGCTACCCTCTCGTTCACCGGGGTGAACCCCAACGTACAGGCACCAAGATGGGGGGCAACAAGTATGCCCACTCCTGCTCGGCGCCTCTCACCAGGGGCAACTCCAGAGTGGAAGAGTGTCCAACCCCTCTCAAGGAAACTGGTTCCAGAGCCAGAGCCATGCGTTGAGGTGAGTCCGACTATTTCTAGCCGGAACCTCTCAACCTCACACAGTAGCTCAGGCTCCTTCCCCACCAGAGAGGTGACATTCCATGTCCCAATGGCCAAATAATGGAATTATTAAATTAATTTTACAGAATTATTACTATGGCTCATTAGTTCCCATCCGTACTGATGTCACGAAGCTGAGTAATTTATTTAAAAAAAAAAACTATAAGGTCAGTTTCATTAAAACTAGGGATGCACTGATCCACTTTTATTTTTTTACTTTTGATCCGATCACGATACCTAAATCTGGATGTCGACCGATACCGATACTATTCCGATAATATCATCATTATTAATTTTATATGAGGCTGCAATAATCTCCTCTCTACAGGCAAGTACAATTTGTACAAACATAAGCATGCATGTCCAAAAACGCAACTTGAGGTAAGTTTTAATGTTAGATAAGTTTCAAAGTTAGAATTAAATCCTGCTAACACAAAGCATGTTTTTATTCCTAGCTTTAAAGTCAGAGTCAGTCAGTCATAGAGTTTTACTGTCATACACACCACATGTGGTACATAAGGTGGAATGAGATTATGTACACAGGGTCCCAGTTACATCCTACAACAAAATGTAAAAGAAAAACAGTAAATAGGTCTAAGATATGAGAAAAACATCAACTAAATATACACTAAGCACTAATAGCATAAAAACAATATGCTGAAGTGGATATTAAAGAAGTGGATATTAAAGAAGTGGATATTAAAGTGATTAATGGCTTCAAACATCTGCTAAGTTCATGGCAGAAACCAACACAGACATGTTCCTGATTGTAGTATTTTACATCACTTTATAATGTAGTTGTTTTGTTACGTTTATTTTTATTTTTTTATTTAAATAATTTTCTTTTATTTTTCCAGTCCATATGCTTTTTTATGATTGTCGACTGTTGTACTCATACCTGCAAACTCAGAAGGGATGAAAAAGGTGACAAACGTTGCGCCAACCCCCCCCACCCCCAAAAGATTTTGTAATTTTTTAACATGCTTCAGGTAAAAGTCATTTACTAACCTGATTTAATGAGAACATAAATAGGAAAGATTGTGTCAACCAAAAAATTAACAACCAACAACAGCAGCAAGTCAAATACAGCAGAACATTTTGCTAACAATGCGCTGCTCCGAGTCAACAGATGCATTTAAAAACTTAAGACTTATCTCTTCAGACAGGCTTTTGGTTAATTTTGTACATTGATTTTAGAGTTTGTTATGTTTTACCTTTTTGTATAGTACTTCTGTGATTTTATGATTTTATTATTCCTTTTGTAAAGCACTTTGTGACTCTATTTTAGAGACATCTAACAAAATAAAGTCAGGTTCTGTGGACAGATTTAAAAAAAATTTAAATGATTATTTATCATGCATCAGGACATTTTAGAGAGACCTCATTCAACTAGTTCATAAAGACATCATCCTGTTTTTAAACTCACTATGTGGCTAAGATAATGAAATTAATGTGACAATTTATCACAATGACTTTAGAGGTGCAATTGACTTTTATTTTGTTAATTTTTATTTAGTTTCATTTGTAACACAACATGGCATTTTACTAAACAATGGTGAGAATATTAACTTAACCCAATGAGCAGGTGACATTTTAATAACCACCAACAGTGAATTTAGGAGGGGCTTTTTAGTTTTCTGATTTAGTGATACACACCGTGGTGAAGTTAATTAGTTCACGACTCCGTCATGTTTTCATCAGAGTGGTTCTCCCGTGTCATCACTTTTCAAAATGTTGCAGTTTTTTTTTTTTTATCTTTGTGAAGCTTCAAGAACTCCCACACGTTGGAGGAGTTGGCTCGAACAGTTTTCTCTGCTCTCTTTCCTCTTCCCTCACGCTCTGTTGAGCTCTGTTTTTTTTTAAACTTCGGTTCAAAGATTTCGCTGTCGTATCCTCCCCCTGTCTATCCTGAGGTTGTGATTGGCCAAAATGACGCGCTGCAACAAAGATGTTTTATTGACAACAGATGCATTACTCTGTCTTGAAATCCAGTCAGTGGGAAATAATGCATTCTAATCTGTCACGGGTCTGACCCCCACCCCCGAAAACAAAAACTCATCTGATCTACACGAATCACGTAAATGATATATTTTGCTTTGAAAACGGCGAATTTCGCTGAAAGGTGACTAGTTTGCAGGTATGTGTACTGATAAATATGTCCTACAAGGTAAATGGAAACTATATCTTGGCTGCAAATGTTCAATCAAGCAGCAAAGCAGTAGGGGTGGGCGATATGGCTCAAAAATTATATCGTGATATTTCAGAGAATTATCACGATAACGATAAATTTCGTGATATAACCTAAAAAAAAATCAAATGTATTTATTTGACAAAATTAACTTAACATGTTGCTTTGCAGTATTATATAAAATTTTTAAAAACAACAAGGGGTAATTTTACTGAAATTACTTTAGTAAAGTATTTAGTCTCCAAGTAAAACTACACCTGCACTTTAGTTTTTGTGGTGTTTTTTTTTTATCTATATTTTGTGCAGACTTTTTCCAATCTAAATAACAATCATTTTTAAAGTGCAGGTGTAGTTTCCTAAAACAACTAGCCTAAATAAAATGAAGTTTGTGTCATTCCTCTGATTATTTTTTTAAACTGATCTGTCTCTGATGGAGTTGTAATGTATACAGCAGTGTTGTGCATGTATATTACAGAGTGCCAGTGAATGCACCGCGAGTGAGAGCGTGACGTAGGCGCGCAGGTTCGGGTGTGAAAGAAAGTCAGAGAACGGAGCGGTGGAGGATCATGCAGTCTGTTAAGTGTATTTGTGCAGCTTAAACAATAAAGCAACGTCTGCTACAAACCAGCAAGGTTATTGAGCGTGCAGAGAAACATCACAGGAGTGACTGTGGAGCCGCGCGTGTTTGTAACACAGTTTACAGCGAGGACACGGCTGCTCAGAGCGGAGCGGGGGGAGGGGGGGACAGCTGTCTATGCCTGCAGAGCAGGGGGGGAGAGAAGCTGAGACGCGCGCGCGTTGTTTTTAACATTTTAGCAGTAACTAATTAGCGTTTTACACCAGTACAGACTGTTAGAGGGGATGTGCGCAGTTGTTTAAAGCGCTCGGGTGTTAAGGGGCGGGGCGCCCTGACGTATTACGTCATGAAATTAGCATATCATGATATAAGATTTTTGCCCGGCAAGCTTTTTATACCGGTATTACCGGTAACGATATGATATGACCCAGCCCTACGAAGCAGGCAGTCTGATTTCAGTCAGCTGCGCTCAGTCTGCCATACCTGCAAACTCAGAAGGGATGAAAAGGGTGACAAACATTGCCCCACCCCCTGAAAGATTTTGTAATTTTTTTAAAGATGCTTCAGGTAAAAGTCATTTACTAACCTAATTTAATGAGGACATACGTAAATAGGAAAGACTGTGTCAACCAAAAAAATTAACAACCAACAACAGCAGCAAGTCAAATACAGCAGAACATTTTGCTAACAATGCGCTGCTCCGAGTCAACAGATGCATTTAAAAACTTAAGACTTATCTCTTCAGACAGGCTTTTGGTTAATTTTGTACATTGATTTTAGAGTTTGTTACCTTTTTGTATAGTACTTCTGTGATTTTATGATTTTATTTTTCCTTTTGTAAAGCACCTTGTGACTCTCATGTCTGTGAAATGTGCTATATAAATAAAACTTGCTTGCTTACTAACAGTAAAAACTCATTTAATTTTTTTGCCCGAAATTTTTCAAAAGTAGATGCCATTTCCTGCATTCTGGTGTATTTTAACAAGTTGTTAAACATCTATGTTTACCTACATGTAGACAGTTGATTCAAAACTATTTTAGAGACATCTAACAAAATAAAGTCAGGTCCTGTGGACGGATTAAAAAATTGTTGAAATTATTATTGATCATGCATCAGGATATTTTAGACACACCTCATTCAACTAGTTCATATAGACATCATCCTGTTTTTAAACTCACTCCTGTGGCTAAGATAATGAAATTAATGTGACAATTTATCACATTGACTTTAGGGGTGCAATTGACTTTTATTTTGTTAATTTTTATTTAGTTTTATTTGTAACACAACTTGCCATTTTACTAAACAATGGTGACACTCAACTGCATGTATAAGAATATTAACTTTACCCAATGAACAGGTGACATTTTAATAACCACCAGCAGTGAATTTAGGAGGGGCTTTTTACAGTTTTCTGATTTAGTGATAGACTCAGAACAGCATCACTGATTTTAACTATTTTACTTTCCAGACAATGTGTTACCTGGGCTCTTTCTCCTCTACAGCTTAAGCAAAAGTTTGCTCTTTAACGACTTTAGGAAAAAAATACATTTATTAACATATCCCAATAATTAGGACATACACAAAAAAGATGGCAAGTCAAAAAATAAAAAGAGGCGTTCAGAGCAGAGACACTGACATTGTTTTCTCACTTTGAAACAGAACAAATGGTTTAATGTAGAGACTTACTGCTGCTGTTGCTGATGTTAGTTTACGACTCGGTCATGTTTACGGTTCTCCCGTGTCGTGTCGTCACTTTTCAAAGCACATGTCGCACCGTTTATTTTTATGAAGCGTGGAGCTCCCACACTTTAGAGGACTTGGTCGAACAATTTTCTCTGTGTCGGTCATTTTTTAAATTGTCTTAATTTCCTTCGAAAACACCGCCTATCTACTTCCGCCACTCCTCTCACCCTGTTCGACTCACGCTGCGGAGGAAATATTTTGCTGTCGGCTCCGCCCACCATCGTCTGTCTTGAGACTGTGATTGGCTAAATCTCGCGCTCCAACAAAGATGTTATATTGTCGACAAGATGCCTTACTGTGTCTTGAAATCCAGTCAGTGGGAAATGATGCGCACTTGGTCTAATCTGCCACGGGTCTGACCCCCCCTCCCCCAAAACAAAAACTCATTGGATCTACAAGAATCACGTAAATTATATATTTTGCTTTGAAATGGCAATTTTCGCCGAAAGGTGACTAGTTTGCAGGTATGGTCTGCTCCTCCTCCGAGATGGGCAGACTGAGCGCAGCTGACGGATATTAGACAGTCTGCTTCGGACTAAAC
>JBBPBX010030799.1:0-34943 GCA_038048925.1 Garcialebias charrua
TGTAAGGACCGACTGAACCCAGAGTGGTACGAGACCAGAACAGAGGCACAACTCAGAGTAACAATTATTTACAGTGTTTATTATTTACAGGTGATAAAGGGACACTTGGGGTCTTGGGAGTGCCTGGAAGAGAGAACAGGGTCAGGGTCCTACTGGTGGGATAGGTGGATCAAAACTGATGCTCTGTTTGGTTCTTACAGGGGATGTTGGGTCGGTGGGTTGGCAGCGAGTGGCAACAAGGCAGGAACTGGCAGACAAAGGCAGACGAAAACAGGATCCAGGGTTCACAAAACTGTGGACACAAAATCATAAGGTGAGTACTCTTATCAGACTAATACTTTCTGGCTGAAGTCATGTATACCGATTGAGGCACAATGCTCCAGCATTGGATCTCACTGGACTGCAGCCTTAAGTAGTGGAGCTCCTCGTTAGATGATGGCTGTCAGCTGGCGTCGTCAGCTGGCGTCAATCAGCGGCCATCTTGGAGAGGGCGGCAGGGCTGCAGACAGTGGGATCCCGACAAATAAATATATAAATCAAAGTAAAAATATATTTTAATGAGAAATAAAAGCATAAATATATATATTCTTTTTTATATCTCCTTTTAATGAGAAATAAAAGCATAAATATATATATTCTTTTTTATATCTCCTTACACATGAGTTTCCATCAATAACAATAGATATTTTGCTTTGCCTTTTTCTTGCTGTTTTTCCGTTTGCTGTATTTATTGCTGTATTTATTTATTTCTGTATTGTTGGCTGTATTTATTTCTGTATTCTTTTCTCGCTGCATTTCTGCCTCTTCGGTATGTTAATGAGGAGGGCTGCTTTCTAAATCCAGCTCTTCTATTGGTCAATAAACCGGAAATAGAACGATCAGTGTGCAGATCGATTGAGCATGCCTGCGCTGCAGTTCTCTTAGGAGATCTCCGTATTTGAGAGGAAGTAAACAACTATTAGAGATGTATCGTAGGATTGCTGAGGAATTAAGGCACGTTGCTAGCTTAGCTGAAAGTAATACAGTCAGTGATGACTATTTACTGTTTCCAGTCGATGTTTTGAGTGAGTGGCTGCTCCAGGTAGCTGCAGACACGGATACTGAAGCTGACTCATTAGTTGTCCAGATTTTGGAGGAAGTGGCTTGTCGTTTGCACAAATCTGTGTACCCCACAAGAACAGCTGGAAGACCTGGATATTTGCTGCCCGCTGACGTCTTTAAGGGACCTCAGACAACCTAAGGAGTCTACTAACTTTTTGGACTGGCTGGGGTCTGGTCAGCTCCAATCTGGAGGTAGAAGTTGTTGACTGCCATCTCCCGCAGTCATCCACTTGCTTCCTGACGTTGAAGTTGTCCAAAAATCACAAAACCTATGCAGACTTCCACCAACACCTTATGGCCAGCATGTCTTCAAGCTACTCTGGTTTTGGCCTAATTTGAACCAGGCCGTTTCAACGTTTTACAAGTTTATGCACTTAGAAATGCACTATGTATTTTTTCAAAGTTACAACTTTCAAATGTTTTTTAATTGTTATGAAGTAGTGTCTAGTGCACTTGTTAATTACTTCAGTTTGACAGAACTTTGCATTCTTGTTTCAAATAAAACAGTTTAATGTTATTGTAGAACATATTTTGAAGCTTCTACCTGCTGATATAAATTGTTTACCCAGGTAACACATTTATTAGCTGTATCACAGAAAATGTTAGGAAATATTAGACCATCATATTAATTAATTTCGTATCTAGAAATTGCTTACATACAAAATGTTAAAGCTGATGTGGTTGAATTTGTAAATAAAATTACAATGGTTTAATAATGGTGACTTTATTACATAAACATGAAAAAAGCACATGTAAACACTGAATATTTTTAATTTAAATAAGTTTACATACAATTTATTTTCTTTTACAATATAGAATGTAACTTGAATACCACTGTGTAGTATTATGTAATCAGTCTTAATAAATAGCAAGTTGGCTCTGTTATAACGATGTAAATTTCAGAACCTTTCAGCAAAAAAGACGGCACAAACATTTTGATAATACATTACACCCACCTAAAAAGGATTTTTATGTATCAATGAAAAAAAAGTTGCACCAAAATAGGAATGAAGGAAATGTCTTTTGTAGCTTCAATTTACATACTTCCAAAGATTCCAGTCAGAATATCAACTGTCTGGCAATAAACATTAATCACATTAGAAAACAAGGTCGTTGGATCTGGTAGTGTTTCAATTTCCACCTGAGTCAAAGGACTTGGACGCTCTACCTCTGGCACAGTCACTCACGCCATCATGATGGCCACCATAGTGGCTCTCCCCATCAATGCCATACTGGTTGTCAACCTGTCAGAGTTAAGAGAACATGATCCAGTTTACACACACTGGTGTTTTTTTAAACCACAAAAGCAAATTTACAATTGCACTTTGTAAAACGGCATAAATTAAACAAACCTGTGCGGGGTCGTGACCTGCACGTGGGTTTTGAGACCACAACAGCAGTGGTGACTGGTTCCGTACTGTGCGTAGTCTGTGGTGGTTCCAGCCGTCTGTGAAGAATTGCAGATGTCTGTTGATTTGCGGTAGAAAGGTCCAGTGTAATGCGTATAAGTGCACCTCGTTGTCTGTTTGCAGCAGGCCCTCGGTCTCCAGGTAGCAGAAAGTTGTATAGAACAGATCCAACACTGCCCCAAACACATCTCTCCATAACCTCTCAATCCTGGATGGAAAAGACATTTTAGTGTGAAAAAGGAGCAAAAAAGGTTGTCATAATACACTTATATAAAGACCAACAACTTAAAATAATACTTACAATTTGACAATCAATGATAGTCATTTCATGCAACTGTTTTTAGTCATTAGACAAATTTTTGGCTTAATGAGTTTAATCAGTTTTGTTGCTTAATCAGCTTAGATCAGTTAGAGCAGTTGAATCTTCCAACAGCCCGGAGACATGGAGACACCAGAGAAGACGTGAGAAAAAAGAAAAGCGAGGATGTCGTTGTGGACTTACAGCTAAGCTAAAAGCTAACCCTTTCCAATTGGTCCCTTGAAAGAAAGTTGGACTATGTGAAGCTGGATTTAACCACCAAAAGGGAAACAAGAAACTAATGCATTGTAATTTTCTGAGAGACATGGCTAAACTCATCTGTTCCTGATAATGCCATCAGCCTGGAGGGGCTAACAACTTTCAGAGCAGACAGGAGCCATAGTCTTACAGGTAAATCCAGGGGAGGTGGTGTTTAGTTTTACATTAACAACAGCTGGTGTAACAACGCCACCCCGGTATCCAGTTATAGCTCTGTGTGTCATGGTCTGTCTTCTGTTGTCTGGTGTTTCTGTGTTCTGTCTGTTGGTGTTTCTTTTAGTCTTCTCTTGAGTTTAATTTAGTTCTTTGTCTCCTCTCAGTTGTCTAGTGTCTTTGTCTTGCCCTGTTAAGCTTTCTGTTTTTGTTTCTGTGTTCTGTTTGTTTAGTCAGCTCTTTGTTCCCACTGTGAGGTTGGCTCCCTCTCCTGGACTTTCCATGTGTTTTCCATTCAACCTACCCTGCTCCATTTTAGTTATTTCAGATTTAGTTTATTTCCCTGTCCTGCTCCAGATTAGTTAAATTCCTGTTTAGTTTACTTCTCTGTTCAGCCCCAGTTTAGTTATTCATGTTACATGTTTTAGTTAGTTCCCTTGCCCTGGTCTGTTATTTATTACTTCCCCAAGTGTTCACTCTGGTCCTTCCTGGTGTTGTGCTCCAATCAGTCTGATTATTTTCACCTTTGTCCCAAGCCCTGCCTGTGTGTATATAAGTTCCTCTGTGAGTTCTGTCTTTGTCGGTTCGTCATCGTTTTGGGTTCATCCTAGTCCTGTTCCCCGAGTTCCCTGAGTTATGTGAGTTATGCTGCCATTGTCAGCCTTTTTTCTGTTTGAACAATTAAAGTATTTATTTTTGTACCTTGCCTCCTGAGTCCTGTCTGCAAATGGGTTCTTTCCACGGTTCCTGAGCCAGGACCCTAACACTGTGGACATTGAGTTCATGACCTTTCTACTTACCCCGGGAATTCACAACGTTTATTTGTCATACTATATTGGAAAAGGTAGCAACTTCCATGGAAGTAGTCAGTATGAAAACATGGAGAATGGAGAATAAATCAAGACTTTAATTTAAATACCTCTGGTTATGTGTGCTTCTTCCTGTTATGTGAGAATTTCTGTTTTGGCCTCTGGTTGAGACCATGAAGTGTGCCACTAGTACGTTCTCCCCTCCTTTGTCTGAACGAACACGAGATGGCACTCCATATGTATTCACAGCTTCAAGAAAGCTCTGAAGAACTGTTGTGGCACGATTGTTTGTAGCAGCAGTCAGGTAAACAATGAGGCGACTAAAGCCATCAATGCCCCCGTGAACAACGAATCGCCATCTATATAGACAACAAAAACATTTTTGATGAATAAATTTTTCCTTTAATGATCACACTTAACTTGCATGCTTTTCATTATGGGAATGTATGTAATAAAGCAGCTACAGAACTGTTACAAACATGAAAAAAAAAATCTTAATAGGTTTATAGGTTTTGTAATAAGTGTGACCCGTAAGAAACAGAATGATTTAAATAAAGTTATCAAAACCATTTCAAAGTTGATGGTCACTGAAGAAGAGGGAAAATATTTTATGCTTGATTAGGGACGATTTAACTAAATTTAAATTAAAATCTGGCAGATACTAATCAAACACTCAAGCATTTATGTGGTCTATTTATTTTACTGGTCTTGTTATTTCTCTTTGTTCAGGAAGTATCTTAAGTGTTGCTTTTCTTTTATCAAACAAATAATTCTCACCGTATAAGTTTATGGTTTCCATCTATGTGCCACAAGCTGTTTGGAGCTGGAACAGAGTATCTTCTACGACGAACAGTGCGAAGCTGGAAAGTGCGCATCAAATTGCCTTGCTGGTCAACTCGGTGCAATGCTTCTCGCACTCTTCTTCCTTGAAAATTAAGTAAACCATAATTAAAACATGTTTGATTTGGAGGTGATGAACATAATGAAATGAGTGCATGGTGTACTAATGACAGTTAAGATAAGATTGCAATATTGCTATGCCACTGCAATACATTAGAACATTTAAGTTACTTTCAACAGTATGACATGTAATTTTCTTTGTGATCCTTTTACGTTGTGGTAAACTGTTATTTGTTACCAATCCAATGTTATATACAACTGCAATTGGTGTTGGTATAAGCAGCCATAGGCTCATCTGTTGACTTACTTTGGATACGAATACCTCGGGCATCCAAGTAGCCCCATAGCAACGTGTATCCTGTATTAGGGTGATAACTTCGAATCTCTCGCACAACTCCATCCAGCTCATCATCGTCAATGTTGCAGTATAAGTCAGATACTCTACAAGAAAAAATAAAAGTCAACTGAAAGTGAGGTTCTCCACACGAAAGAAATTGGATGGACAGAATTTCTGACACAAATGTATTACACATTTTGAAGACGAATTACCATAACAGTCATGTGGAAGTATCTGAATGGTGGACATCAACAAATTCGTAAATACTTTTCTGATGCCATCTACAACTCAATATATTTGAATGAATCAATCAATCCATCAACACTTATCCTAGTTGGGTCATGATGGGTGAGGGAACCTATCTCCAGAGGTCAATATGCCAGAAGCAGAATACACCCTGAACAGATTGCAAGTAAATTGTAGATGAATATGAATATCTCACAATTCTGAACTTCTTAAGTGGATTAAAGGCTTAAGATAATATGTTTTACTATTAAAAGTCTATATTTGATGTTCCATAACAACTGGAATTATAATAAAAATATAAAATACAAATAAGTTCAAAGTAGCAAAAGAAATACCACACATGCATACTTACCTTATACCTTTCACTGACCCCAAAAAGTCTGCCAATATCCATGACAGATACTCCCGCATGAAGATATGATTCCAAGACGTCAGCGGGCAGCTAGCCTGGTTAAAACCAGACCCTTGTTCTTCAGGGTCTGGTTTTAACCAGGCTAGCGGGCAGCAGGTCTTCCAGCTGTTCTTGTGGGGTACACGGATTTGTGCAAACGACAAGCCACTTCCTCCAAAATCTGGACAACTAATGAGTCAGCTTCAGTATCCGTGGCTGCAGCTACCTGGACCAGCCACTCACTAGAAACATCGACTGGAAACAGTAAATAGTCATCACTGACTGTATTACTTTCAGCTAAGCTAGCAACGTGTTCAGCAATCCTACGATACATGTCTAATAGTTGTTTACTTCCTCTCAAATACGGAGCTGTCTCTTAGGACTGCAGCGCAGGCATGCTCAATCGATCTGCACACTGATCGTTCTATTTCCGGTTTATTGACCAATAGAAGAGCTGGATTTAGAAAGCAGCCCTCCTCATTAACATACGATGAGGCAGGAATACAGCGAGAAAACAAAACAGAAATAAATGCAGCAAATAATACAGCAATAAATAAATACAGCAATAAATACAGCAAACGGAAAAACAGCAAGAAAAAGGCAAAGCAAAATATCTATTGTTATTGACGGAAACTCATGTGTAAGGAGATATAAAAAAGAATATATATATTTATGCTTTTATTTCTCATTAAAAGGAGATATAAAAAAGAATATATATATTTATGCTTTTATTTCTCATTAAAATATATATTTCTACTTTGATTTATATATTTATTCTTTTATTTATTATTATTTAGGATATATATTTCTACTTTGATTTATATATTTATTCTTTTATGTCGGATATATATTTATTCTTTTATTTATTATTATGTCAGTTTTGGTCCTCCATAGTTCTCTGCATGTAAGCGCTTAAAGCCCTCACGGGGCAGAGTGCCTTCAGCATTTCTGTTCCTAAGTGAGGACAGGAGCAGGAGGAAAAGAAGAGCGATCAAAGTCCAGACTTCTGGGGTTCAGAGTCAAGACCTTGGGGATATTCGTAGGATTAGGCCTTAAGGGCGAGGCATAGCTCCGCGCTAGCGCGAGCGCGAGGCCACGCGGCGCCACGCTGTGCGAGCTGCGCTTGCACAAGCCTTTGAACGCTCGCGCGAACGCGCCAAGCTCAAATTTTACGACCGCTCACGCGCGCGCGGTGTCTCACATAAACTGCCCTGGTGGCGGACTGTTTTGTGTGACACACAAATGAATTAAATTCCTCTTCTTCATCGCTGATCTGGACTTTTCTTTTGTTTTTTTGCCAAAAGTCAAGTGATCGCTTGAAGCGGTCACCATTCACTTCCTCCTCCGATGAGGAGGAATGAATGAACTTGTTCTCAGACCCGACCTGTCAATCAAATCAGTAGGCTGTCAGCAAATGACCAATCAGCGACCTCAATTTGTCCCGTAGCTAAACGCTCCGCCCTGCTTCTGCTCAAATGACATGAAGTATTTGGAGCGAAAACGTTGGAGCCACACGTTGCTTCACGCTGTGCTCTGCTGTGAACCCCCCACGCGCAGCGCGCGCGTGGCGCGGGGCTCGGTCCAGTGCGGAGCTCTGCGCCGGCCTTTAGGGTGACCCTTGACCCATCAGGGGCAACCCTGGTACACATTGGGTGCACGGACAGAGCATGGAGGTCACCCACATGTTTCGCCGAGCACAGAGCCAGTAGCAGAGCGGTCTTATAAGATAAAAGGTCTATCTTACTGTCGCTCAGTGGTTCGAATGGGGGATCACAGAGAGCCCCCAAGACCAGACTAAGATCCCATCCAGGGGTCAAGATCCTGCTGGGGGGTCTCTTCCTTAGCACGCCCTTCATAAATCTTATTATGAACGGGTACGCGCCAGGCGTCCTGCTCCCCCAGCCCTCGTGACAGGCCGAAATTGCTGATAAAAACACCTTAATGGTTGAGAAAGAATGACCTTTCTCCAGCAGGTCTTGAAGAAAGGTGAGGAGCTGGGCCGTCACATGAATAAGAAATAACATTTCTTTCCGTGCACCAAGCTTCAAAAATACGCCATTTCTGGGCATAGAGAGACTGTGTTGACATAGCTCGGGCGTTTTGAATGGTATTTACCACATTCTCGGGTAGGCCTGAGCCCACCAGTTTGTTCCTCTCAGCCATCAAGCTGAAATTTGCCACAGTTCTCAGCCTAAGCGGCGAGACTGCTCTTTCTGGTGACGTGGTGGGTCCCTGGAGAGGAGCAGGTGGTGGAACCAGCTCCTCCTCAAGGGCCCTGATTTCTGTGGCCCCTTGAGGGCCAACCATGTTAGGGAGAGGGTCTTCCTGCAGATGTACCACCACACCACTCTGATCAAGAGTGTTGGGAGGCAGAAGCAATCTGCTGTCATTATTGGGCAAAAGCGGAACAGAATGCCTGTTTTTCCTCTTTTTGTTGGGAGTCATGGTCCGGAGGGGGTATAAGTTTTGTATACTACCAGACCTCCTGACTCCAGCCCATTTCCTGGTTGGGTCTGGCTCATCAGTGCCCTGGAGCTTGATGAACCTCCGGGTAGCTGTGTCTCACCCGATGGGGGGGGGGTCATTTAAGAGCAGAACTGAGTCAGTACAGTGAGTGCGGTCACACGCTGCAGAATCATTGCTTGAGCATGGTGTGTCACCCACTGAGGATAATGGGACAGCTTCAGCATGAGGATGTGAAGCTGTTCGAGATAGTCCTTTGTGTTAAGCAGACTTTAGTTTGGCTGGTGACAGAAAGTCCAGTCCCCTTCGTTTAAAGGGAAGAGGAGTCTGATTTAGCCCTGGTGCCATTTCTGTTCTGCATTGAGTGTTTACACATACTGCCGTGTCATCAACACTTCCCTTGTGAATGTGTGATACTGGTTCTGGCCTGTGGGCTTCTGTTGTGACCCCCCCCCCCCGATGGGTTTTCTCAAACCCTGCAGCAACATTTTACTAAAAAGAAATCACACACATGACAAGAGTTAAACAGTGGTATATTTAACTTTGCAAAGTGGGAGATTGTCTCTTCAAACCAGGCTGAGAACAAAATCCGAATTGGGGAAGTTGACACTCAGTTTTTATACATTTGGTAGGTGGTTACAGAACAGGTTAGACAATTATCACACAAAGATGTTTTTCGGTTCTGACTGAGAAAGAGAACAAACAGGTCTTGAAACAAAAGAGAACATTCTTATGAAACAAAGGAAACATTCTTTCGGTGCTTTGGTTTCGGTAAACAGTTTGTTGTGTAAGAAAAATACTTAAACAGGGAATTAACACAGATTGATCTAGGTTTGCAGAAGTAGATTTTTTCATACTATATAAGTTTTTAGATGATAAACATTTGAATACTCTAACATCTCGGCCCTTTTTATCATTTAAAAACTGTTTCACATTAAAGATGGATGGAATGAAAAAACCTCTGGGTCCAAACTTTTTAAAGGAAAACATTTCCATCACCCCAGGCCCTCACTGGCGGCGGCCATTTTGCAACAATTTAGGCTCATCTTTTATAAGTTTTTGTGGGAAGTAGAGTAATAACATTTAGAAACTTAAAGAGGCTTAAAACTTATTTAAACACCTAAAAACTTTCTAACAAAAATAATTCAAAGAACTTAAAGGAGTTTAAACTGATATAGGTTGAGAACAAAAAGTTTGAACTAAAAATAAACTTAAAGAAATTAAAATAAAATAAAAATAAACTTAAAAGGAATTTTAAACTAAAATAATTTGTTTAAGATGTAAAAGGTAACTTATTTCACTAAAAAAAACTTTCTCGAACCAACTCTTAAAGTGTGGGAAATCAATTATTGAAGCACACAGCAAAGAAAAAGCTCTTTTATGAGCTAGGTCTTTTATAGACCAAAAACAGAATGCATAATAACTAAATTTGTTCTGCATTTTCTCTCGGCAAGTTGGCATACTCAGGACGTCGCGTTTGATGCAGAGAAAGCATGTTTGTCGGCAGAAATCCTGTTGCTCCATCTCAGTCTGGCTCTGTATCACTCTGTCACCCAGACAAGTGAGCGGCCCACGGAAGATTATGGAATACTGTTGCCCCATCTCAGGTATCCTCCTGCCCCGAGATGGTCTTTAGCTAGCGTTTCGACTCTCAGTGCTTCCAGCAGGGGTCCCCGACAAAACCAGTCTCCTGGGTGGGGCCAAACTCCCTCAGCATGACCTGAGCAGAATCAAAAATTAGTACAAATACACAAATAATGTTTACATATTTTTAATTCCCACACCCGTATTAGTAAAGTGTTAGTTTTTTAGTATTAGTTTTAGACAAATCACCTCAACAATAGAACATTTTCCCAAAAACTTATGCCATTACTCAGTTTAGTCTCTGAGTTCAAAACAGGATCGTCAGGGATCCTGGCACAGACAATTATTATTATTAATTTTGCTTACCTCATGGAGTCTGTGGAAGGTAACTTCATTGACGCATGAGCAGAATATAATTCAAACGATCACCTTACCCATAAAAATACAATGAAACATTAAAATGTTTCCAAGTCATAACGAATACAGAACTACCAACGTCTCCAATCAAACCCTGATCAAGTCCACCTTAGGGACCTGTGGTTTGATCCTGTTGTCTTAGTTAAAATCCTCGTCTACTTTAGTTAGTTTTTCGGGGCGTCCCCCTAGGTTTCTTGGATCTGTGCACATTTCAACAGGGGAAAGAGAAAATGTTTTGGTTAGATATATACAAAAGCGATGTCGTTTGTATAGGTGCCAGTGTAGTTATCAATCATCTTTTAAATTATCTTTTAAATGCTATACATTTTGTTTTTTTATTTTTTTATTTTATTTATTTTTATTATCTTTTAAATGCTATAAATGTCATCTTTTACAATCCCTCCTTTTAAACAGTTTAAATATAAACCTAGAACTTAGAATCATAAAACTAAATTCCATTCCGTTCCTATATCATTTTAATCTAAACAATCAACAATTACATAAATTTAAATTCCTTTTAAACCATCAAACAAACTGCAGTTACCTCAGTTCAAGAGTAAAAGCGGACAGATGTTTAGGAAGGTTTCTTGTACAGGTCTCTTTGCAAGTGGATCTCTGTGACTCACTTAACCTGTGAAGACAAAAGGTCAAATGTATGATTTCAACTTTGTACAAAGTTTTGAGGTTATAGAACAATTTTCATTTCAGAGTAATTGGAAAAAGGCAAGCAGTCCAGCAGACCCACATTCAGTACACTAAAAATCATGTGACATGCTTCTGGCATATCTTGAAAAATGAGCTTAGTGAGTGTTTTTTTTTATCAAAGCAAACTGCAGTTTTGACCATGACACTGAAACCTTTGGATGACCCTTACAGACCAAATGTGGGGTTGAACACCTTTGCCAGACTGCAGTTGTCGTTAGTGACTTTGGATAGCTGGACCATACGGCTCTCTGTCTGCTGTTTTCCTTTGTCTGGAGATACGTTCAACTGTGGACAGCAGTTCATAGCTCAGCATACAGCAAGACTTGACTGGGTGTTCCTGCTGTTTGACAAAATCTAGGACCCTCATCTGGACATAGTTTCATAAAAGTTCAAGTATGACACACATTCCAGTTTGTTGACAGTTTTTTCTCCAGTAGTGAAAAGTCACATTGCTTGACTTGACAGTGCATTTCTTTGTTGTTTCAGTAACTGTGTTTTCAGAAAAGTCACATTGGTCAGACCTAGTTTCAGTGTCAACCTGTACACACTTGGCATCTCGGCAATCCAAAAATCAGAGACTCAAGATACAAAACTCAGATGTTTGTGTATGTGTAAGCTTCAGCTGCTAGTCTAGTGGAGACTTATCAAATGTATGTGTTTTGTGGGTTTAGCCAGATTTACATCCTTTATCCATAAATTCTGTCCTGATTCAAAATCAAAATCAATTATCTTTTAGCCAAACCTATTATGGAACATCTGCCAGCTTTTACCCCTCAAACGAGCCATCCTGTTTGCACAAAAAGGGATTTCAAACTACTCTACAAAGTATCCATCCATCCATCCATCTTCTTCCGCTTATCCGGGGTCGGGTCGCGGGGGTAGCAGCCTAAGTAGGGAGGCCCAGACTTCCCTCTCCCCAGCCACTTGGAGCAGTTCCTCCGGGGGAATCCCAAGGCGTTCCCAGGCCAGCCGAGAAACATAGTCCCTCCAGCGCGTCCTGGGTCTTCCTCTGGGTCTCCTCCCGGTGGGACGTGCCCGGAACACCTCACCAGGGAGGCGTCCAGGAGGCATCCTAACCAGATGCCCGAGCCACCTCAACTGGCTCCTCTCGATGTGGAGAAGCAGCGGCTCTACTCCGAGTCCCTCCCGGATGACTGAGCTTCTCACCCTATCTCTAAGGGAGAGTCCAGACACCCTGCGGAGAAAACTCATTTCAGCCGCTTGTATCCGAGATCTCGTTCTTTCGGTCACAACCCAAAGCTCATGACCATAGATGAGGGTGGGAACGTAGATCGATCGGTAAATTGAGAGCTTTGCCTTTCGACTCAGCTCTCTCTTCACCACGACAGACCGGTACAGCGCCCGCTTCACTGCGGACGCTGCACCTATCCGCCTATCGATCTCACGCTCCAGTTTTCCCTCATTCGTGAACAAGACCCCGAGATACTTAAACTCCTCCACTTGGGGCAGGACCTCATCCCCGACCCGGAGAGGGCATGCTACCCTTTTCCGGCTCAAGACCATGGCCTCGGATTTGGAGGAACTGATCCTCATCCCGGCCGCATCACACTCGGCTGCAAACCGCTCCAGTGAAAGTTGTAAATCACGAACTGATGAAGCCAGTAGGACCACATCATCTGCAAAAAACAGAGAAGCGATTCTAAGGTCACCAAAACGGATCCTCTCAACACCTTGGCTGCGCCTAGAAATTCTGTCCATAAAAGTTATGAACAGAATCGGTGACAAAGGGCAACCTTGGCGGAGTCCAACTCTCACCGGAAACGAGCCTGACTTACTGCCGGCAATGCGGACCAAGCTCTGACACCGGTCGTACAGGGACCTAACAGCCCTTATCAAAGGGCCTGGTACCCCATACTCCCGGAGTACCCCCCACAGAACCCCCCGAGGGACGCGGTCGAATGCCTTCTCCAAGTCCACAAAGCACATGTAAACTGGTTGGGCAAACTCCCACGCACCCTCCAGGACCCTGCTGAGGGTGTAGAGCTGGTCCAGTGTTCCACGACCAGGACGAAAACCACACTGCTCCTCCTGAATCCGAGGTTCGACTATCCGACGGACCCTCCTCTCCAGAACCCCTGAATAGACCTTACCAGGGAGGCTTAAGAGTGTGATCCCCCTATAGTTGGAACACACCCTACGGTCCCCCTTTTTAAATAGGGGAACCACCACCCCAGTCTGCCAATCCAAGGGAACTGCCCCAGATGTCCACGCGATATTGCAGAGTCGCGTAAGCCAACACAACCCTACAACATCCAGAGCCCTAAGGAACTCCGGGCGAATCTCATCCACCCCCGGAGCCTTGCCACCGCGGAGCTTTTTAACCACCTCGGCGACCTCAGCACCAGAGATCGGAGAACCCGACCCAAAGTCCCCAGGCTCTGCTTCCTCAGTGGAAGACGTGCCAGTAGGATTGAGGAGGTCTTCGAAGTATTCCGCCCACCGACTCACAACATCCCGAGTTGAGGTCAGCAGCACGCCACCTCCACCATAAATGGTGTTGGTCTCGTACCTCTTTCCCCCCCTGAGACGCCGGATGGTGGACCAGAATCGCCTCGAAGCCGTACGGAAGTCATTCTCCATGGCCTCTCCGAACTCCTCCCACGCCCGAGTTTTTGCCTCAGCAACCACCCGAGCCGCATGCCGCTTGGACTGCCGGTACCTATCAGCTGCTTCCGGGGTCCCACAAGCCAAAAAGGCCCAATAGGACTCCTTCTTCAGCCTGACAGCATCCCTCACTGCCGGTGTCCACCACCGGGTTCGAGGGTTGCCACCTCGACAGGCACCAACAACCTTGCGGCCACAGCTCCGATAAGCTGCCTCGACAATAGAGGCGCGGAACACGGCCCACTCGGACTCCATGTCCCCCGCCTCCCTCGGAACGTGTTCAAAGCTCTCCCGGAGGTGGGAGTTAAAGCTCCGTCTTACGGGAGACTCTGCCAGACGTTCCCAGCAGACCCTCACGATACGTTTGGGTCTGCCAGGTCTGACCGGCATCCTCCCCCACCATCGGAGCAAACTCACCACCAGGTAGTGGTCAGTAGACAGCTCCGCCCCTCTCCTCACCCGAGTGTCCAAGACATGCGGCCGCAGATCAGATGAGACGACAACAAAGTCGATCATCGAACTGCGACCTAGGGTGTCCTGGTGCCAAGAGCACATATGGACACCCTTATGCTTAAACATGGTGTTCGTTATGGACAATCCATGACGAGCACAGAAGTCCAATAACAGAACACCACTCTGGTTCAGATCAGGGGGGCCGTTCCTCCCAACCACACCCCTCCAGGTCTCACTGTCATTGCCCACGCGAGCGTTGAAGTCCCCCAGTAGTCTCTCTCTACAAAGTAAAAACACTCAATTTCAAAAATAAAAATATTAATTTAACTTGAACCAAAACTCAAAACCAATTTCCTATATACATTCATACATCCTTAAATTCATAAATCCTAATAGTTCACCACTATGCTTGTCATGCATAACCCAAAACAGTATCTATTTAATTAAATTCAATCAAGTATGTGTAATAGCACTAAATTACCACTGAAGTCCTCTTCAGGCACTTCACAAAGCACACAAAAGTCAACTTAGTACTAATCAAAGTATTTTCAAAATGGTTTTCCTTCTTAAAGACAGGTGGGGCCAACTAATTCTGAAATCTGATCAAGTCACTAACCGTGTTTGCATCTATTTTTAATTCAAATCCTGAGCGAGCCCTTGAAAGTTCGCAAAAATGCTAACAAAAATCAATGCGAATCAGAAATGTCTCCCTCAACTGGCCCGAAACGCATTCACCAGGCCACGCAAAGTGGCATTACGTCAGACGTCAGCGTCATTACGTCAGACGTCAGCGTTACGCATGTCTACAGTAAACAGGAAGTAGCGGTTGAAAACAGGACCCGACCATATATTTCGGCAAAATGTAGAGAATATTTCAGGTACGTGTTGCTATCTGGCGAGTTGTATTTATTCTGTCATGCCAACTAGTTTTAGCGATGTTACATGTTGTCCGGAGACAAAGTCACGTGACGTAAATGTTCGCTACGGCAGAACCGAGTCGGCAAATCTGCTTCCATCTCTCGTTTTGCGCGTCGCTCTGATGCAAAGAAGTTAATTAGAATCGTGCCATTTTCCATTCAGCTTTTCTGATGCGATACTTCAAGATGCACATCAAAAACCTTGATGGAAACGCGGCCACTGTTCCACCTAAGCGTGTGTGCGTGTGTGTGTGTGTGTGTGTGTGTATGTGTGTGTGTGTGCGTGCGTGTGTCTCCCCTGGTGGTCTATCCACCCACTGAAACTCACTTGCTGAAACTCACTTGCTGAAACTTATTTTTCCACACAACTACCAGCAATTCCCAAAATTCCTTTCAGTCAACACACTCCTCAGCCAAGCCCCTCTGAAATGTCAATATCTGTCAATCTCATGTCACTTCCACAAATCAATCCTGCCTAGAGGCACAAAACCAGTTTGTTATGATTTGTTTCTCAACTGAGAACTCAAAAACTCAAATTACCAGTTTTTAACTCAGACAGTGGCAACAAAGCATTTAGTTAAACTCTATTTCTCATAACTGAGGTTGTACAAAGAGCTATCTGGATACCATTTAGGAGCCAGGATGGTGTAGTGGTTAGGGCGTTTGACTTGGGACCCGAAGGACGCGGGTTCGCGTCCCGGCCACTACACATCTTGGGGTGTCTATGAGTGCACACCTATTTCTCCAGCTCCCCGAGCGCCTTCTATGGCTGCTCACTGCACCACCTGGTAGGTGGTTGGGTTAAATGCAGAGACGAATTTCGTCTGTGTATGGGAAACATACGCAGATGACAAGATTAGACAATTATTATTATTATTATTATTATTTGTTGGCTAGCTGGGTGTGTCTGTAGGGTTGTCTGGTCAGTTAATTGTTTAACAAGATAAAGACTTTCAAGGTGCGGTTGTGGCTGCATGTGACTGACCAGTCTGGTTTCATTTGTCTTCTGATTTAACAAACAACTGTTTTTGTCAGTCAGGTCTATTTTAAAAGAGTTAGCTCTTCAAGGTGCGGTTGTGGCTGCATGTGACTGACCAGTCTGGTTTCATTTGTCTTCTGATTTAACAAACAACTGTTTTTGTCAGTCAGGTCTATTTTAAAAGAGTTAGCTCTATTTTATTTTATTTTTATTTTTTTTCCGATCTTATTTATTTTTATTTATTTATTCGAGCATGGTGCTTTTTAGGTCATCTATCTGACATATCTTTTTGCGTTGTTTTTCTTTTTTCTTTTTTTTTTATTCATGTCTGCATTCGACATCACACACATACACAAAACAATTTTAAAACAATCTGCGCATCTACCTATTTTTAGCTGAAACCGCACTCCTTATCCAATTCCAGATTTTTGACTAGATTTTTTTCCGCACACATAAGTTCTTGGTAAAAATCGTATCCAATTCCAAATTTTTTGACTAGATTTTTTTCCTCACACATGTAAGTTCTTGGTAAAAATCAATCTTAAAGCTCCCCTGACATCATCTTTGAACTTTCCATAAAATGGCACAACATATAAATATTTTAAGATTGAACTATGATCGTTTTTGCTAAAACAATGTTAAATGAATGAAACTTCCTCTCAAAAATAGTTTAAAATTAGCGCCGTTTTTTTACACGGTAAATCGGTTTTTCCGGTCACGTGACTGTGATGTCACATCCAGACTCTGCTCCAACGCGCACATTGAATACAATGGAGAAAGATACAAACGCATCCGTCGAATTTAGCCATTTAAAACTTTAGATTTTAGCGATTTGGCTTCAGTTCGTGAAGCAGAAGTTATTTTTAGTGATAAACAACAAACAGCAAGGTTTCTTTTGTCCGTGCTGCTTTTTTTTCTGGAGAGGTTTCACATTCATGAAGTGAGCAACAGGTGTCAGCAACGGACGGATGAACAAACGGATGGATGAAGATGCATCTAAACTTGTTTTTGTTGTAAAGAAATGTAAATTTACAATAAATAATATAGAATGCTTAATTGTTGATGGATAAAAATACACAAATAAAAACTAGTCAAAAATATAAAAGCATTTGGCACAATCTGCAGCTTAAATAATATTTCATACAAAAATAAACCTTTACCCATTTTAATAACAACTGAAGAAGTCAAAAGGAAGCTGGCTTTTTATTGTTTTATTGTTTGACATATAAACTACTGTTTTTATATTTATTTATATATAGTGAACATGTAACCATGCAACGTACAACAGTGGAAATATGAATGGTGTTTTTCAGAACGTATGTTTGAATAAACTTCTAAAATAATCCAGATAATTTAAAAAGGACTCATGATTTTAGACTATGAATTAATGTTGAATGATTATTAGATAAATTAATACTGTACTGTATTACAGTTTCAGTGCTCTGTAAGAGTTATCACGATAGCGTTGCTGACACCATTCATATTTCCACTGTTGTACGTTACATGGTTACATGTTCACTATATATAAATAAATATAAAAACAGTAGTTTATATGTCAAACAATAAAACAATAAAAAGCCAGCTTCCTTTTGACTTCTTTCAGTTGTTATTAAAATGGGTAAAGGTTTATATTTGTATGAAATATTATTTAAGCTGCAGATTGTGCTAAATGCTTTTATATTTTTGACTAGTTTTTATTTGTGTATTTTTATCCATCAACAATTAAGCATTCTATATTATTTATTGTAAATTTACATTTCTTTACAACAAAAACAAGTTTAGATGCATCTTCATCCATCCGTTTGTTCATCCGTCCGTTGCTGACACCTGTTGCTCACTTCATGAATGTGAAACCTCTCCAGAAAAAAAAAGCAGCACGGACAAAAGAAACCTTGCTGTTTGTTGTTTATCACTAAAAATAACTTCTGCTTCACGAACTGAAGCCAAATCGCTAAAATCTAAAGTTTTAAATGGCTAAATTCGACGGATGCGTTTGTATCTTTCTCCATTGTATTCAATGTGCGCGTTGGAGCAGAGTCTGGATGTGACATCACAGTCACGTGACCGGAAAAACCCGGATTTACCGTGTAAAAAAACGGCGCTAATTTTAAACTATTTTTGAGAGGAATTTTCATTAATTTAACATTGTTTTAGCAAAAACGATCATAGTTCAATCTTAAAATATATATATGTTGTGCCATTTTATGGAAAGTTCAAAGATGATGTCAGGGGAGCTTTAAAGCTCTCTATCCTATTGTTAAAATAGTCATGTACATCATACTATTAACTTTGAAAAATAGGAATATCACTTTTTAAAATCATGAGTTCTAGGTTCAGCTTTGAACTAGTTCTGTAACATATTTTTCTATATACTGTACAAGGAATTCCTGTTTATACTCACTTTCTTGTCAAATGTGTGATGTTCGTGTGGACGTCGTCAAACTGTTTACGACGACAGTCCAAGTCAGGCCTAAAAAGCTGGCCTGGAATGGGAACGATCGACCCTCCAAGGCTGTCAGGTATGCCGTGCACGGGCTTNCCCTCCAAGGCTGTCAGGTATGCCGTGCACGCTTCAGCTGCCTTCATCGGACCCTCGTCGCAGAACAGGAATGAGGAACATCCCGGGTGCACGGCACCAGAAATAATGGGTTTTCTCAAACCAAACCCTGCAGCAACATTTTACTAAAAAGGAATCACACACATGACAAAAGTTAACAGTGGTAAATTTAACTTTGCAAAGTGGGAGATTGTCTCTTCAAACCAGGCTGAGAACAAAATCCGAATTGGGGAAGTTGACACTCAGTTTTTATACATTTGGTAGGTGGTTACAGAACAGGTTAGACAATTATCACACAAAGATGTTTTTCGGTTCTGACTGAGAAAGAGAACAAACAGGTCTTGAAACAAAAGAGAACATTCTTATGAAACAAAGGAAACATTCTTTCGGTGCTTTGGTTTCGGTAAACAGTTTGTTGTGTAAGAAAAATACTTAAACAGGGAATTAACACAGATTGATCTAGGTTTGCAGAAGTAGATTTTTTTCATACTATATAAGTTTTTAGATGATAAACATTTGAATACTCTAACACCCCATCCCCCGTTGCTTACTGGCATCCGTTGAATAAGTGGCCAGGAAGGCGGGTTGTCAGGTTCTGTCGGCACGCACCCCTGGAGCGCGGACGCGTCACAGGTTTGTTTGATTTGTGTATTGCCGGCCCCGTGGTTTACAACGGGGCGGGGCCAGGAACACGTGACCCCCCTCACCTGTCTCTGTGAGGACTGACGGGCCTGTTTGCAGGCATCTCTGGCACTGTCTGTTGCAGACGGACCCGAGGCACCCAGCTGAGGCTTATTGATTAGGCTAACACCCTGTGAGCCGCGAGGGAGGGGGGAATGATGGCCCCCGCCCTTTATATCGGCTGGAAGAACAGAGGGGGCCGTGTTGCTGATGTTACTGTGGGTTTTTTTTTGAGTCAAGAAACAGAGAGGGGCTGTTTTTTTAGCTTTATTCATGCTTATGTGTAACAACATATTTGACTTTATGTCACTCACAGCAGAAAAGACATGATTCGTGCATAAAACAAAGTCACCAGCTTTTTGTAGCGTGTTACAAAGTCTGGACGTGAAAAGGTCATTTCCCATACCGCGTGGACAGGTGATCCTGTAAAGTCAAGAAGAGGGCCTGGTTCATCAGGCATGCTTCTGTCTGGTGTCCCGGTTCGCCGAGAAGGCCCTGTGTTGGACCGCCTGGTGGGGAACAAATCTGTTTTTACTCCAGGTGTGTTCGGTCCGAGGTGGGCCCGGCGGTGGTCTCTGCCGGTGCTCGACCTCGTATGCCGGCCGCTTTTGCGGTGGGGTACGTGTGGCTGAGTGGTGTCGAGGTTGCACAAGTCTGCCCCCAGCTGACTCCCTGGGGGGGGGGGGAGGCTCTCCTGGGGATGCCTACCCAGAGAGCCTCAGCCTATTTGCGCCTCTGGTCCAGCCTGGTCTGAATTCGATCCAGAGCTTTTCCGAATAATCCCGTCGGTTCTATCGAATGGTGGAGAAAAGGAATTTTTTGTCCCTCTGGGAGGTCAGTTAGGGTCATCCACAGATGGCGTTGTGCAATGACCACCTCAGCCATGCCTCTGCCTTGTGCAATAGCTGCTGTCCCCATCATGCGGAGCACAAAGTCTGTTGCCCTGCAGGCTTCATCCAACACGTCGGTAGCAGCTTGCTTGTCTGTCGTTACCTGGAGCTCCTGCAGTTTTTCGGCCAGGTACGCTTGCATCATGGCGGACGCGTTCATTGCGCGCGCCGCGAGGCCCTGGGCCTTGTAGCATTTCTCGAGCAGAGAAGCCGAGGCTCAACAGGCTTTGTTGGGCAGAGTTGGTTTCGTCCCGGATGACCTGGGAGCCAGGTGAGATGCCAGCGTGTCCTCCATTTGAGGCACATTGGCTATTCCCGCTGCATCCATCCCATCACTTCGAGGAACTGCGAGAGCGGCAGCAGCATGGGAGCTCTGGGTTGAGACCAAGTGCGAGTCAGCTCTGTGAGGAAATCCAGAAAGATGGGCATTCTTTGCCCCATGGCGGACTGCTGTTTTGAGAAAAAAGAATTTCCTGCCAACCTCGTGACTTGTTGACGAGGTTGGCAGGAAGAATTCTCTGTACGCCCTGTGTAGGGAGCAAGCTCACCTCTGGTCGAGCGATGAAGCAACAGAGAAGTCCTGCGAAGAGAAAGTTCAGGTTTAGCGATGTGAAGGGCAATAAGAGGACGTTGGATGGGCGTCAGCGCCTTAAATACCCAGAGGGCAGGGTCTCTGGCGTGACGCTGACGCCCCTGCCGTAAAGGCGTGAATGTATTCCTTCAGGTAATTGCGCGGGCGCAATTTCCCATAGCAATTCATTCATTCATTCAACCTTTATTTAGTCAGGTAAATCTTTTGAACCTCATGGGCTCATTTACGAAAGCGACCTGCTAAAACTAAAGAACAATGAACAGCAGTGGTAGAATTTCCTTAAACAATAAACAATAAACAAACAAACAATAAACAATAGAAAACAAAAGAGAGAAAAAAACAAAAGTTTTTTTTTTTTTTAACAAAGTATCAAAAAACTAGCAAAACATTATAAGGTAGACGTATAAAATCAAAGACAGGAACAAATCTGCATTGGTTTTTGCCAGGATTCCAACAGATTCTGAAAACCATTTAGAGAAGTCAAGGTCGAGAGCTTCAGATCTTTAATTATGTTGCACCGAGTGACTGACTGATAAGGGAACTGTCGCAGGTCCATTTTGGTTGCTCAGGTTTGTTTACGTTCATCCCGGAAGTAAACCGGAAGAAGAATTTCTTCTTCAATGTTTTTTTTAAAGGAGAGTTTAACACTCTGCGCATGTCAGTACTTCTGTTCAGAACAAAGCCCATTGCATGTAAACTCTCGTCATGAACAGATTTGATTTGATTTTATGTTTATTCATTCATTTTAAAAGAACAATACAAAACAGTTTCATCAGATACAAGAATACAAGTAGGATAAAATGAAAGGAGCAGAAAGAAGATGAAATCTTATTATATCTGCCCCTTATTTCACAGTTTGTTCAACCAATGATAACCTTCAAACTACATCACAAAATGAATAACTCTACTTAATTTTTCTAACTGTAATACACAAACTACATCACAAAATGAATAACTCTACTTAATTTTTCTAACTGTAATACACAAACACACTAAGCTACATCATAAGTACAACATAAGTGTAATACACAAACACACTAAGCTACATCATAAGTACAACATAAGTGTAATACACAAACACACTAAGCTACATCATATATAGTTTTTGAGCAAGTCCTTTTTGACCTTTTTCTTAAATGTATACATTGATTTTGCATTTTTAACATCACTCTCCAGAACATTCCACAATCGAACTCCCTGAATTGAGGTAGACCGTCCCTTTAAGCTGGTTCTGAATTGTGGTTTGATGAATATCTCTGTCCCTTTGAGATTGTAATAACTTTGTCTTTTTATAAAATTTCTTTGGATATTTAAAGGTAATGTGTTATTATGAGCCCTATACATAACTGATAAAATACTATATTCTACCAATTCCTGGAATTTCAATAAATTTAGCTGAAGAAACAAGGTGTTTGATGGGTGACTGAAATGTTTTCTGGTGATTACTCTTACAGCTCTCTTTTGTAAAATAAAAACAGGCTTTGTAATTGTTTTGCACGCTTTTCCCCAAACCTCAATACAATAGATTAAATGTGGAACAATGATTGTGTTATACAACATATACAGAGCTTTATCAATTAAAAAATCCCTGACTTTATACAGTACTGCAATTGATCTAGCTATTTTTGTTTTAATGGAATTTACATGATGTTTCCATGTCAGTTTGTCATCAATGATAACACCCAGAAACTTCACTTCACTCACTTTACAGATCACAACATCTTCAATTTCAAATGGATCGTCAACAATTCTCTTTTTGTTACTGAATATCATGTAATTAGTTTTATCTAAATTCAAAGATAATTTGTTTAATTTAAACCAAGTTTGTATTTTTATAAATTCTGTTTTCATCATATCCAAAATCTGTTTTATGTCTTTACCCGAACAGAAAAATGTGGTGTCATCGGCAAAAAGAACACATTTAAGAAGCCCTGACACATTTACCAAGCCATTCACATATAAAATAAATTACTTTGGTCCAAGCACAGTGCCCTGAGGAACTCCACAAGTGATATCACAGATATCAGATTGTGCCCATGTAAACAATACATTTGAGTTATTTAATCTAATAACTCGTGCTCGTCATGGATTGTCCATAACGAACACCATGTTTAAGCATAAGGGTGTCCATATGTCCGCATTGCCGGCAGTAAGTCAGGCTCGTTTCCGGTGAGAGTTGGACTCCGCCAAGGTTGCCCTTTGTCACCGATTCTGTTCATAACTTTTATGGACAGAATTTCTAGGCGCAGCCAAGGTGTTGAGAGGATCCGTTTTGGTGACCTTAGAATCGCTTCTCTGTTTTTTGCAGATGATGTGGTCCTACTGGCTTCATCAGTTCGTGATTTACAACTTTCACTGGAGCGGTTTGCAGCCGAGTGTGATGCGGCCGGGATGAGGATCAGTTCCTCCAAATCCGAGGCCATGGTCTTGAGCCGGAAAAGGGTAGCATGCCCTCTCCGGGTCGGGGAGGAGGTCCTGCCCCAAGTGGAGGAGTTTAAGTATCTCGGGATCTTGTTCACGAATGAGGGAAAACTGGAGCGTGAGATCGATAGGCGGATAGGTGCAGCGTCCGCAGTGAAGCGGGCGCTGTACCGGTCTGTCGTGGTGAAGAGAGAGCTGAGTCAAAAGGCAAAGCTCTCAATTTACCGATCGATCTACGTTCCCACCCTCATCTATGGTCATGAGCTTTGGGTTATGACCGAAAGAACAAGATCTCGGATACAAGCGGCTGAAATGAGTTTTCTCCGCAGGGTGGCTGGACTCTCCCTTAGAGATAGGGTGAGAAGCTCAGTCATCCGGGAGGGACTCGGAGTAGAGCCGCTGCTTCTCCACATCGAGAGGAGCCAGTTGAGGTGGCTCGGGCATCTGGTTAGGATGCCTCCTGGACGCCTCCCTGGTGAGGTGTTCCGGGCATGTCCCACCGGGAGGAGACCCAGAGGAAGACCCAGGACGCGCTGGAGGGACTATGTTTCTCGGCTGGCCTGGGAACGCCTTGGGATTCCCCCGGAGGAGCTGCTCCAAGTGGCTGGGGAGAGGGAAGTCTGGGCCTCCCTACTTAGGCTGCTACCCCCGCGACCCGACCCCGGATAAGCGGAAGAAGATGGATGGATGGATGGATGGATAATCTAAAAACATTTCAATCCGGTCAAAGAATGTTGCGCATGTAAACATAGCTAGGGTGATTTGTTTTGATCCTCTCTATACAGTGTTGGCCATTTTAGTTAGTTTCTGCTGCTATTTGTATCTATATTTTTATTTTATGTTTTCCTGTCCGCTGTGCTTGTTTGTTTCTGTTGTACAGCATGCTGGTGAAGATTCTCAGTCGTCCAGGACATGATAAAATCAAAAAAGGCGTTCAATACAGAACAGCTGGACTTTATTTGTAGCAAACAACACGTTTCGCTTCTCATCCGAGGAGCTTTATCAATTAGACACATTTATCAATTGTTGTACAGCAATTTATCAATTGTTGTACAGCACTTTGGTTGGCCTTGTTGCTGTTTTAAGTGCTCTATAAATAAATTGGTATGGTATTTGATCTGATGTTGTAATTAATGTCATACAGTCACATGATCTGTCAACACAAGCAGTTTCATTTCCAGCTGTCCATCTGGGTGCAGAGCTTTTTATGTCCATTATGGCACTGGAAAGCAAGTAGAATATGGGAGTTATGCAATGTGCCCCCTGTATACAAACACATGATATATTGCTTTGTGTCTGACTGAATGCTTAGTCTCAAAAAAAAAAAAAAAAACTTTCTTGAGTTTTCTTTGGTTGACGCTGCAGATTTTCTCAGTTGGGCTGTAATTTTTCTTCCCTGTGAAATACACCAGCTTTAGGATGGAAATGCAGTTCTTTTTCAGGGGAAAATTCATTTTCAGTCGCACTGTTAATAGCAATCAAATGCGCTTTGACAGGGGAAAGACCTAGCTGCTATAAAACACCATATAGATCCCTCACTCGGTTTCACATCATTGGGTTTGATTGTGCAGGAGGACGGTAAAATACCTCAGCCTGATGCGAAGGAGAGGGAACAGTTCAGCTCCCAGCTATCTGTTAGAGCCGTACGAATTCTTGGAAGGGAACTCTTGAGTCATTAGTCAGCAGTTTTAGACACTCCCCCACCCCCAAAAGAAGAAAGATATGCCCTCTAATTTCATTTTCATGAAGCTGTTAGTGTAGGAAGTGAAAGTATGGGACTTTTACAGCCATTCTGCAGGACAGTTATGTGCAGAGTTAAGTATTTATAGGTGATAATGTCCCATTACATGAAAATTAAGACTATTACAAGAAAATAGCCAGGGACTAGCGCAGCTTTAATTTTTACCCACTTCTTTATAAATAAGCAAACTAAATATCTAATCAATACAAAAATATTATAAAAGTAAATATGGTTTATTTCTTATTAGAAAACTTGATTTACCACTCTCTGATTTAAGTCAAATTAAAATTGTTGTTCCATTTGTTCAAATCAACACAGTTTCGTTGTTTTACTCCAGCTGAAATAAACTAGAGCTGGTTTTAATTAATTGACGTGATTGTTCATGACAAAAATACTTGCAAGGCACCAGTTGTAAAACTAGGTTTTGATTTCATGTGAGGTTGTGCATGTCGGCTCATTTTCATAAAGGCAATCAGTGCCACTGGACCACCAGGGGAAGCGTATATGTACACTACAGACAGCTGGTGACTGTATCAAAGACAGGCAGGCCTCTTGGTGGCTGTGTGTTCCTCTGGGCTCCTTATCTCTGCCTCACTGAAGGCACTGTCTATGGACCCAACTCATCCATCACTATCAGACCCCACACAGGTCCAGAGGGAGCAGTACCACCTGCACAGTGAGCTGAGGGTATCAGCAGCTCAGGATGAGAAAATTACTGAAGTGTTGAAATTCAAGAGCAGAAAAGTAGGATTCTGCAGAGGGCCTTTGTCATTATCAGGGATATGATTGTTGTGCTAATAATCACTGACTACTGAGTTGTAAAATCTGACCCGAGTTACAACACAAGGCTTTATACAAAACCAACGCTGGTCCAGACTGAAATACCTGAACAAGTATTAGATGAATGGATCATTTATTAGAGTTAGGACCAGGTAAGGCTGTAATAATAATAATAATAATAATGAATTCAATTTATAACGCGCTTTTCATTAGTGAAAATCTCAAAGCGCTACACACATTGAATGCTACATACATTCATACACCGGTAGCGGCAGACTACCATGCAAGGTGCTTTCCAGTCCTACCGGGAGCAACTCGGGGTGAAGTGTCTTGCCCAAGGACACAACGACACATGGTGTGGGGAACCGGGATTCGAACCACCAACCTTCCGATCGGGGGACGACTGCCATTACCACTACGCCACGGCCGCGGCTGTGAAGGAGAAAGACTCGAGGTGAGTTCAGTTTTGTCCTTAAAGGACCCTTGAGGGGGAGATGGAAGACTCCAAACCAGTAGGTGTAGAAGGCAGGCAGGCACGTGGGCAGGCCGATGGTGTGCAGCTGGTTTCTCCCGTTGCGTTTTGCAGGAGGGATTTTTAGAACTTGTTGGCGATGCAGAAGGTGGAACAGGTGTGGTTTAAAACAAAGAGAACTGTTACAGCAGCAGATCAACACCCACTGAAATGGGAACAACGCAGGATACCACACCCTGGTAAGACTAAGAACAGTGAAGAATAGCGTGTCAGCTGCGCCTTAAAAAGCTCAGGGTATAATCAAGTCTATGGTGAACAGCTAGAGGACACAGTCAAAGAAGGCAGCCTCACCCAGCATGAACACCAACACACTCTCCGGCACCTGCAAAATATAGAAGAAAAAGGCAGATCACAGCAGAATCATCAAAGAAAGACGAAAAGAAAGTAAAGAAAAACCCATCCATCATTTATTCTCCCTCCCATCAACCTGAATGGATGAATGGATGAATGGATGGACGGACAAAAGGACAGATGGATGGATAGATGGGTGAATAGATAAAAAGATGGATGGACAGACAGATGGATAAATGAATGGATGAACAAATAAATGGAAAGATAGACAGCTAGATGGGTGTATTTTCAAAGGTTAGAACGTAGGACTGCAGACTGATACAAGATGCTAAAAAATACCCCAAAACTTTAGTAACAAATCAATAAAAAGACTGGGAGCAAAATTTACATCCTACAAAATGACTGAGAAAACACAGGGAAGAACAAAAAATGGCACAAAGCCCACACAGTGGCAAACTGATTAGTGAATGGAGACAGAAGGAATAAAAACTGGAGCTGATGAAAAGTTGTGACACCTCACAACTGATAAAACAGATGAGAGTGGAGGTGGCAGGGCTGAGGAATACGATTTGAACTGAAGAATACTTACTGGTATGTGTTTATTAACCTTTCTTTAACCATGCAAATTTATTAGAGATCACAGATCTCTTTTGCAAGGGAGGTCTGGGCCTGAAGGTAGCCTAACATGTACAAAGTATGTTTTAGGAATGAGAGAAAACTGGAGGTTATGCACCATAACCAATTTTCCCTGAAGGAGGAGAACAAGGTGCAACAGAACACGTATGGGAAATAGCGCCCCCTTACTATAAAGCATGCTGCACGCCTCATTTCCTCATCTGCAAGCACTTTGCTGAGCTTTTAATTAAAAGCATTGAAGGGGCCGACTTGTGTTGCACCTTGTTCCCCTCCTTCAGGGAACATTGGTTATGGTGCATAACCTCCAGTTCCCTTTCAGTCGTTTCAGTAGTTATAGGAAATGTAATAATATAGGCAAAGAGGTCAGTTTTACTGATTTACCTATATATTAGATGTAAATTGGGCAGGGTTTAGACTGACACAAAAAGACATCAATAATTCACGGGTTCTCACTTTTTCAGACTAAATTATACTTCTGTGATTCGGTGATGCGATGTAAAAGACAAATGAAACATTAATTTATGTTGAAACAGCAGAACTGGATCATTTAATTAACAAATCATTAATCACAACATTTGTACATGGTTGATCGATCAAATTTGTAATGTAATAATATAGGCAGGGGGTCAATTTAAATGATTTACCTATACCTAGATGAAAAATTGAGCTGGGTTTAGACTGATACCATTATCATCAATAATTCACGGGTTCTCACTTTTTCAGATTAATACATATAATTCTGTGACTTGGAGGTGAGATGTAATTGACAGAAAACTATAACTACGGTGCAACAGAACACGTATGGGAACATACCATCACTCCCCGGAAATGCACAAGCAGAGAGTGCAGCCTTATGCTGACAGCAAGAGCACGTTCAACTCCTCTGTATGGAGAGCACAGCCTGGGTGACTTCACATGTTGTGACATCCAAGCTGTAAAACTTAATGAACGTGTTAGGAGACACCCAGTTAGCAGCAGAACAGATATCTGCCACTGGAACGCCTTTAAACAGGGCCCAGCTCATAGCTAGGCCTTGTGTTGAATGTGCGTGCACCCCACTGGGTGCTTGTCTGCCCTTACCACTGTATGCTCTAAAAATTGCCTCTGTAACCCAGTGGGAGAGGCGCTGCTTTGACAGAGCTTTTCCAGCAGCAGGTTTAGCAAAGCACACAAACAGCTGATTTGTTTTGCACCAATTCTTCGTCTTCTCCATGTAGATGCGTAGCGTACGCACAGGGCAGAGATTATTCATGCGCTTCTGCTCCACAGTCACCACAGGAGGTGGGGGAAAAGCTGAGAGCTGAAAAGATAAACTCATAAGAAAGAGAGGGCACCTTTGAGACGTAGGCCAGGTTAGGACGTAACGTCACCCTAGAACCATCCGGTGCAAACTGTGTGCACATCTGATGCACTGAGAGGGCTTGAAGGTCACCCACCCTCTTTGCAGAGCACAGAGCCAGGAGGAGAGCTGTTTTATAAGATAAAATATCTATACTCACCAAGGGCGTAGATTTCATCTCATTATTGGGGGGGACCATAAACAGGGAAATTTTTTAAGAGCAATTTTGGGGGGGTCGGCAAAGTTACAGTGAAATGTAATGCAAAATGTACAGAGGGAAGTTTATCCAAACTGCATGCATATACTATGCAGAATAATCAACAATAATATTGATTTAAACGGCATGTATTTTATTTAGTAGTCTTAATACTACAATTAATCAGTACAACAGTGATACTCATTACTCTTGTTAAAAAATGTAATGTGTTCAATCTGCAGTACAATAGACGACAAATAATGACAAGTGGCAAAATGAGAATTTTGCAAAATAGGTCCCCTCTAAATATTGTTTAAATTTCAGTTTGGCTTGTATTCATAGATTGCTGTGGTCAGTGTCACTGATAATCTGGTACAACATCTTCCCAAAATCTTAATGCTTAAAAAGAAAACAGTTTTCAAGGAGAAGAAATACTTTAATGCAGGGGTCACCAAACTTTTTGAGACTGAGAGCTACTTCAGTGGAACCAAGAGGCACAAAGGTCCACTTGTTCGTTCCAAACAAATTTGCATGGTTCAACTTTAATCATAGTATTAATAATAATACATTTACATACATGTGAATATATGACTGCCTGATCACATCTGATCTGGTCTGTATTATTAAAGACTCCACACAATGCTTTAGCTTGGTAAATATGATCAATTATTATTGATAATTACCAGTAGTGATTAGAACTCTCAATCAAGAACTTGAGTCCTCAGTTTGAATAATGTTTTGGTTCTTCTGTGCAAATGTAAATTGTTCTTAGCTTTGACTGGGAGTGTGGATGGTTGTTTGTCTCTTTGTCTGTCTCTGTGATGGACTGGAGACCTGTCCTGGGTGTCCCTGCCTTCACCCAAAAGCAGCTGAGATTGGTTCCAGTCCTAAACAAGGGGGCATAATGGATTACTTATTAACTGATATTTAAACATAAACACTATTTCTTTTATGTTAAACTCAGTCTGTAACATTTGAAATTCGTTGTATTTTATAAATATTTTATTAACTGTTTTGTAGAAATGAACACGTTTGTAACATTCATTCAAAATATGCCTTAACAAATCTGTAGCATTTTTTAAGAACCTATTAAGAATAAAATGTTCCAGTTGCAGATACAAAATATCAATAATGTAATATAATAAACAGTGACATTTTTTAATTAACCATGTGACATAAGTATTGATCCTCAACATTTTTTATAATAATAATTTAAAGCCCTTAAAACAACCACAGCTGCAACAAAGTGCTACACATATGAAATCATTTTAACTAATCATCACATCTTCTCTACTCTTTTTAAATTAATTATCTTTCACATATTTTATCATTACTTCTTTCAAGAGCTCCACACCTGAAAATATGATGAATGTGAATCCATCCTGCTCAAAGCTGCTCTGAGATTCTACTGTCTGTTGCAGAGCCACCAGGGAGCTAGTTAGCATTGAAGCTAGTGTGTTAGCTGATGAAGTGACGCTCCAAAGTGTTTTTCTGCCACTAATGATGCACAGACACACTTGTCTTTCAACACTGTGAAAGACCTTTTCCTCCCAGTCACTGTCACCTATGTTTTAAGTAGCTACTTACTGGAAGTTAGTACTTTGTGCAGCAGCTCACTCCCCACCAGCGGCTCCGCGAGCCTGTGACCTCCGCTGCTGTTGTTGTTCCTTGTAAACATTGGACTAAACCATTTGCCAACAGAGAAGGGGGGGTGGGCAAAATTTCCTTCTTTTTTTTAGAATAATGGCGGATTTCTCTCTTTTTTTGCCTTTTTATATTTATATTGTTTAAAGACACGATTTCCTTTATTGAATTATTGGGGGGGACAGATCTATATTTCCCCAAGATTGGGGGGGTCCAGACCCCCCCGACCCCCCCAGGATCTACGCCTATGACTCACACTCTCAAGAGGCTCGAACGAGGCCTCACAGAGGGCATCCAGAACCAGGTTCAGGTCCCACTGTGGCGCTATAGGTTTGTTGGGAGGCCTCAAACGTAGCACTCCCTTCATAAATCGGATCACAAGGGGGTGGGAGCCGGGTGACCCACCCCATCCTGCATGACATGCAGAAATGGCAGACAGATAGACCTTAATAGTGGAGAAGGAGCGACCCTTCTCCACCAAGTCCTGCAGAAAAGTGAGAACCTGAGGGATGGTGCTGGAGAATGAAATAAAATTCCTCTCATTGCATCAGGTCTCAAAAACACGCCATTTTAGAGCATAAAGTGACTGAGTAGAGCTTGCTCGTGTACACTGAATGGTTTTTATCACATTAGCAGGGAGGCTAAAGGTCGACAGTTTTAACTTTTTAGGGGCCAGACCCAGTTTCCACAGCTCTGGTCTCGGGTGCCATAATTGGCCATAGGCCTGAGTCAACAGGTCTTTGCGTACAGGCAGGCACCATGGCCGTCCTGCTAGCAGAGCTATCATCTCTGCAAACCAGGCTCATTTGGGCCACCTCGGTACGACCAAGATCAGTGTGAGAGCTTGTCTGCACACCCCCTCCAAGGTCACTGATATCAGTGCCACTGGGAGGAACGCGCAAAGACGCATTGATGTCGGGCACACGGACGCCAGCGCGTCCACGCCTAACGGCGCGCTCACGTCCCGTATGGAGAAATACATAGGACATTGAACATTTTATTTTGAGGCGAACAGATCGATGTTGGCCTTCCTGAACCTCTGCCATATCTGCTGAACCACCTCTAGGTGCAGACGCCACTCTGGCGTCAGCGGTACGCCTCTGGAGAGTGCATCCGCTCCATGATTCTGCACACCCGGTACGTGTGTGGCTCTGAGTGACAGGAGGTGTTTGCTGCTCCATTTGAGCAGTTTGCTCATCAGGCAGAGGAGTGGCAGGGATTTCGTGCTGCCCTCCTTGTTTATATGTGAGATTACACAGGTGTTGTCGCTGCGAATCAGCACATTCTCCTGACGGATCAGTTTCAACTTGTTGAAATGTTTTAAAGAGAGAAAAACAGCCAACATCTCCAATTGATTTATGTGCAGCTTCTGTTGCTGCTGGGACCAGAGGCCACGTACGTGCACGTGCCTGCAGATCCCCTCCCACCCAGTCAGTGACGCATCTGTCGTAACCACTATGCGTGACAAGACTCGGCCCAGGGGAACCCCCCTGCTGAGGGCCATTGTGTTTGACCATAGCCTCAGAGCCCGGAGACAGGATGGGGTGATTCTCACATGCTGATGTTGAGAGGGGGGGGGCTCTGCTTCATGTGAAACCAACGCTGAAAAGCTCTCATCCTCAGCCAGCCCAGCAGAATGGCGACAACGATGGAGGCCATGTAACCCAACAATCGCTGACAATGTTTGATCGTCAATACCTGATTGTGCTGAAACAGAGACAAATGGTAAATGGAGCTTATTTATATAGCGCCTTCCAGCCCCCTCTGAGGAGCCCCAAAGCGCTTTACAATACGAGCCATCTACCCATTCATACACACATTCATACACCGTTAGTGGTAGCCTACCTTGTAGGGCGCTATCCAGACCTGCCGGGAGCAACTCGGGGTTAAGTGTCTTGCCCAGGGACACAAGGACACATGGTGGGCGGATACGGGACTCGAACCTCCGACCTTCCGATTGGGGGTCGACTGCCATTACCACTGTGCCACGGCCGTCCCAAGAACCGTACAAGAACCTCGGTACGACCAAGATCAGTGTGAGAGCTTGTCTGCACACCCGCTCCCACTGGGGGGAACGCGCCCAAGAGACAAGCACTGACTGAAATTCGTCAGTCTCCTCTCTGAAAGCTTTGCATGATAATGCAATGAGTCTATTAGGAGACCGAGAAAACAAATGGTCTGGCTGGGCTACAGCTGGCTTTTGTTTATTATGAAGCCCAGAGCCTACATATGTGACATCAGAAGGTTCGTGTGGGCTTCGGCCTGCTAGCGCGACCCCGCCAGGACGAGGAGGTCAGCCAGGTAATTTAAATCTCTGACACCTTGGTTTCTCAGTGGTGTCAGCGCCGCCTCGAGGCAGTTTGTGAATACACGGGGAGCCAAGGACAGCCCGAATGGGAGGACCTGATACTCGAACACCGTGTTCTCTAATGCAAACCACAGGAACTTCCTGTGTTTGTTTAATATTGGAATATGAAAGTAGGCGTCGTGCAGATCTACGGATGTACACCAGTCTCCTGGGCGTACAGAGTGAATCACCTGACGCAGAGTCAACATTGTGAACTTGTACGACCTCAGTTGTGCGTTTAGACGTCTCAAATCTAAAATTGGCCAAAGGCCACCGTCCCTCTTTGGGATCACAAAGTAGTGGCTGTAAAAACTGTTGTTTGCGTCTGATTGAGGGATAATTCTTAATGCACCTTTCTGTAAGAATGCCCGAATCTCCCCTTTCATAGTTGGGACACTATCTTGGCTCATTGTTGACACTATTACACCATTGAATCGCCAGGGGCGTCTGTGGAACTGTAATCTGTAGCCTTGGACTACAGTTCCCATAACCCATTGCGATGGTGCACATGCGGCCCAGGCGCTCGCGCATGAAGCGAGCCTGAGCGGTATGTTCATTCGTGGGCTTATTGGGCCCCTTAGTGGACAAAGTTTTAATAGAGGCAGAGAGTCCGTCTGTGTGAGACGGCTCTCTGACCTCTTATTTTTAATGTTTGTTTCAAGAAACAAGGGTTGGGTTGCCCCTTTAATTTTGATTTTCGACACAAAGACGTTTGAACACGATGTTTGTTTATTGGTGCTTTCAAACAACATTTTGTTTTTAATTGCACAAACAGGAGAACGTGTTTTGTGATTTAACAAATGTGTTAACAAATGTGACATGTCTTTGGACATGTCTGCCTGCCTGGGAGGAGTCAACGAGGGACAAGCCCCCAGAAACCATCTTGGCTACAGCAAACTGGTTGGTCCACTTAAGTTGTTTACTTGGTGGGTTAACTTCAGTGTGCTTTGGACTACTCTGACTGACGAAGCCCTCTGGAGTGAGGGTGAAACGTTTCTACAAAAAAGAAACTGTCCAGATGAACTGATTGAGAATGAGCGGAAATGTGTTTTGTGATTCAACAAACATGTTAGTCCAGTCAATCGAGGCCTCTTGGGCTCCGAAATGTCCTGAAAATAGTTGGCTTTCCTTTTTCCCATGGGGTGGAAATGCTCTGACACTTCTGGAAAACAGTTCAGCTGTACTAGGCAGACTTCTGTTTCCTCTCTCTGTTCGTAGAAGATGTCCTGGGCTGTCCAGCCTGTCGTGGCACGAAACGGTGCTTTGACCATGCCTACTGGCCCTATGGTGCGCGTCCACGCTGCTCTACCGCTGGTGCCACCCGTTGTTCAGCCTCAAGTGTGGGCCTCTTGTGTACAGGGCGTCGAGAGAGCGATTGTTGCCGTGAAGGCGCTCTGTGTCCACTTGGTTCTCTGGATGATGAGAAGAACCGCCTGGGCATCCCCTCTCGCAGTGCTTCCTCCTACTTTTTCCTCTGGTCACAGCGACTCTGAATCTTGTCCAGAGCTTCGCCAAACAGACCTGCAGGCTCCACGGCCTGCTGGAGGAAGGTAGCGCATTGGCTCTCTGACAGCTCCATCAGAGTAAGCCACAAATGACGCTGCGCCACAACAGTTTCCGCCATGCTCTTCCCAATCGCCATTGCAACGGTGCCTGAGAGGCGAAGGATGAAGTCAGCTGTCCTTCGGGCCTCCTCTAGTGGCTCTGCCACTTTCTTCTTGGCTGTCGTGGCCTCTTGTAACTCCTGCAGATTTTTTGCTTGGTACGCTTGAAGCATGGCCGCTGTGTTGAGTGCACGCGCAGCGAGGCATTGTGCATGATAAATTTTCTCCAGCTGGGTCATCGAAAAATGACACTGCTTACTGGGAAGTGTGGGCTTACTTGCCGACGTCTTTGGTGCCAGGTGCGCAGCTAGAGTCTCATCCATGGAGGGGGGTCTGCAGCAGTCCCACCTGTTCCATGTTTTCGAGGTCCAAAAACTGTGAGAGCGGGAGGGACAGCGGGGCCCTCGGCGTTGTCCACGACCTCATCAGTTCGGTCAAAAAGTCCGGGAACACCAGCAATTTGTACCTCACTGCGGTCTGCTGTTTTGGGAGGAAGTACCATACCATACCATACCATTTTATTTATAAAGCACTTTAAACAGGAACAAGTCCACACAAAGTGCTGGACAAACAAACACGCAACAGGCAACACAGACAATGAAGTACAACACGAAAAACATAAAAAC
>JBBPBX010030800.1:0-27774 GCA_038048925.1 Garcialebias charrua
GTTCTTCTGGGCTAAAGGCCGAGATACACTCGAGCGTTCTCACGATACGCCTATACGCAGCGTACGTACGTCAAGGCAAAAGCGTAGCCCCGCGTAGCCCCTCAGGGCATGTACGCGCAAAGCTTTTTTTTTACGTCCGCGTGCGCGATACGCGGTGTCTGACCATAAACTTCCCCGGCGCCGGACTGTTTTGTATGTTACACAAATGAAATAAATTCCCCTTCTTTATCGCTGATCGGGCCTTTTCTTTTGTTTTTTTGCCTAAAGTCAAGTAATCACTTCTTCCTCCGTTCACTCGATGAATGAAATGAATGAATTCAGGTCCTACCTGGGTGCGCAATGTTTTAAATATCCCTGGTGGGCTGTGTGCTGCAGGAAAAGCGCTCCCTGTTATTATTTTTATTTCTGAGAGAACTTTTTATAACATATATAGTAGAAACACCGTATCAGAACACCGCCGCGGTCTTCAGCGAGCTACATGAGCTGACTGAAAGCTGTCAATCATTTCAGTAGGCGTGTCAGCAAGTAACTAGGGGTGCACCGATTTCAATTTTCTGGCCGATCACCGATCACCGATTTTTAGAAAGTCTGAACTGCCGATTCCGATTTTGGCCGATATCGATTTTCAGGTGTTAAAAGGTCAAAAAGCACCCTAAATTTTCATGATTTTCCGACCTTTGCAGAGGCAGATGAGATCGGTAGATAAAATCGGCTTCTCATTTAAAGATCGGCCGATCACCGATCTCCCCAAATTAAGGAAATCGGGGCCGATCGATCGGCTGGCCGATTTATCGGTGCATCCCTACAAGTAACCAATCAGCGAGCTCAGTTGAGTCCCCTCCGTGCGCAGCTGCTCATATTACAACAAGGAGAACGCGAGCGTTTGAAAGCTGATAGTTTCTGAAGTATAGCAGCAAAACACATGCGCACAAAATGCGCGCGCAGAGTGGCGTACCTGAGGACGCTCAGGTGTATTTCAGCCTTAAACGTTCAGCTAACAACAAGTTAACAACAAGTTAAAGCTGGATTTTGGATAAGAGTCGACAGATTTGACACCAAGTGAGACCGCTTCATCTAACAAGCTGCACACCAGACGCTGAGTGGACTGTGGACCAGAACCGAGTGACGATGATGATGATGTCGGACTTTACTCCGTGATAAACAGCTGACTTACAGCAGGTAAATCAACGTTCTTAATATAATGTTTGCTTGTGTTTAATTTGATCACACAACAACGGAGTTTTTATTTATTTATTTATTTATTTCTGCCAGGTGGAGCTGTCGTTCCAACAAACAGGCAGACCGGTTCTGATGGGTCCAGATGAACACACAGCAAGAGTCCAGTTCATTAACGTAGTTACAGTTCGGTTCACGTGTTTTAATAGTGTGTTCAGTTTAATTCTCAGTGTTTGTGTTACGTACAGTTTGTGGTGCTGAATAAATAAATAAATAAATAAAAAATAAACCTGGTGTCTTCATTTTCACAGCACGTTACGCACTGTTTAAAAAATGTAACGAGTCCAGATAGATACTGTAGTTCAGATAAATTTAAAGGTGCTATGTGTAACTTTCTGTAGAGTGCAGAACTTAGAAAAATTTTCAACAGGCAAAGCATTCTGATCCCTCCCCCTCAGAGCCATATATGGCTCTGAGGGGGAGGCTCTGCTGAGATTCAAATTCAAGCTCTGTTTTTATTGGCTGATTCAAATTCAAGCTCTGTTTTTAATTGGCTGGTTACAAACTCTGTTTTTATTGGCTGTCATTGTCCTGGTCACTCTGTGTTTTTAGTGTTTTTATAAATGCTGATAGAGAAGCAAGGGGACTATAGTTTTTTTCAGAGATTACTTTGTCTAACATCAGTTTGTCAGTAGATAGTGACAGAGTGAAGAAATATGTTAAAAATATATTGTTTGAAAAGTTACAGACTACATTACAATCTTACATACCCCAGCTTTAAACATCTCCCACGCCAACATAAATACTGTTTATTATTGTTAAACTTATATTTTGCAGCGTGACACGTGAAATGTCCACCTGCTCTAGACTGTCTGCGCATGCGAGCTGCGCGCATGTGGTTGACACAAAAGATCAGCAGAAGATGTTTACTTCTGCGAAAAAGTTCCACCTTGAGCGGTGGATCAGAAAAGTATTGGATGCAAAGAGGGGGGCCAGTGAACTCGTGTCAACGATAAGCAAAGACGCAAAGAGAAAGTAGCGGTTCCACTCAAAATACGCGCCATGTAAACAGGGCCTAACACTGAATGTTAGGAAACACCTTGTATCTGTGACTTTCCTTCCCTACATTGATCACAGTGACATTATCTACATGAATGCTCCTACAAGCACCTGCAGATGTTGGATGTTGTCTATCATGGTGCATCCTGCAGATGTTGGATGTTGTCTATCATGGTGCACCCTGCAGATGTTGGATGTTGTCTATCATGGTGCATCCTGCAGATGTTGGATGTTGTCTATCATGGTGCACCCTGCAGATGTTGGATGTTGTCTATCATGGTGCATCCTGCAGATGTTGGATGTTGTCTATCATGGTGCACCCTGCAGATGTTGGATGTTGTCTATCATGGTGCATCCTGCAGATGTTGGATGTTGTCTATCATGGAGCATCCTGCAGATGTTGGATGTTGTCTATCATGGAGCATCCTGCAGATGTTGGATGTTGTCTATCATGGTGCACTAAGATTCATAACTGGTTGTGATTATCGTACCCACCACTGCACCCTGTATTCACTGGTTAACTGGACATCATTAACCTCACGCAGACTCTTCCACTGGTACATTTTCATCTTTAAATCACTTCTTGGTCTGCTGCCCTCATACATCTCCTCCTACATGTCTTTGCGTGAGTGCAGCTACAGCGTGCGCTCTCAGGACATGATTACCTGCAGTGTTCCGTCAGTGAGGACTGAACTTGGAAAAAGGGCCTTCTCCTACTCTGCTCCTGCTTCATGGAATATCTTACAAAAAGATCTGAAGCTCTCGACCTTGACTTCTCTAAATGGTTTTCAGAATCTGTTGGAATCCTGGCAAAAACCAATGCAGATTTGTTCCTGTCTTTGATTTTATACATCTACCTTATAATGTTTTGCTAGTTTTTTGATACTTTGTTAAAAAAAAAACTATGTATTTCTCTCTTTTGTTTTTCTATTGTTCATTGTTTAAGGAAATTCTACCATTGCTGTTCATCGTTCTTTAGTTTTAGCAGGTCGCTTTCGTAAATGAGCCCACGAGGCTCAATAAGATTTACCTGACTAAATAAAGGTTGAATGAATAAACCCCAGGATCTGGACCACCGGCTCAGTAGACTGAACACAAACAGAAAGACAGAGGGTTTAAAGGACAACACCCACCGTGACAGTAACAATTCACCATATTGGACAATTACTGTAGTAGAATATGATGTCTATTTTCATTTTTGCATTTGGGCCAGGCGAGTGTAAAAAACAAAAAACAACGGAATCCCGGAAACATCCGGAAACCCGGTCGAAGATTGTCGAAGTCCGGAGTGACGTAAATACAGGCTCCATTCAGAAGGCACGAGTGAGTTTGCGATGGAGGCTTATGAGAGTGAGAGTTAAAACTGCAGTTAAACTCGTGTCCTACGTGGATGCGCGAGGTTCTAAATATTTCCTGGTGCAGTTGTGGGTTCAGGACCAGCGCTCAATGTTTTTATTTATTTTTTAGAACTTTTTATAACACCGTTGCAGTTAAAGCTGTCGGCTCGTCTTTTTATTCTCTACCCCCGACCCGTCACTGAATTGATTGACAGGTCACGGGGAGAGAATAAAAAGCCAAGCCGGCAGCTTCATGAGGAAATTAATGAATTTGTCGCGAGCGAATTAAACTAGTGTCCTACGTGGATGCGCAATCTCTAAATATTTCCTGGTGCAGTTGTGGGTTCAGGACCAGCGCTCTGCTTTTATTTATTTTTTAGAACTTTTTAATAAGATATAACACTGCTGCGGTTAAATGGTTAGAACTAGGCAACACATTGTTTTTATTAGTTGTATTCGTAACTACTCTGGTCAGAAATAATGAAGCTACGTTGATGCATGCTTGTTATAACTCTGCATGCATTCAAGGCGGATACTTCAGTGACGTCAATGCCCATATATGGAGAGGGGCAGATTTTCCCGGAGCTGATGCTAAAATCTGCTATAAATCATGAAATGACACATTTAGCGTTATTTCTCTACAATATAAATAAACGCTCCTGTTTTATTATTTAATTAACTACTAAATATTAATGGCAATGCAATTTGAAAACATGGTGGGTCATGTCCTTTAAATAAACCCACCTGTTGTCTCTTCAAGTGTTTTCTGCAGCTTTAGATTAATGTGAAACAGTCAAAACAGTGTTGCTCTGCTGGTCCGACAGGCTCGGTCTCATTTCTGCTCACCAGGACTCAGAGATTATACCTGACAGGTCAGGCTGACTCCTCAAAACACCAACACACACACTTTAACACCAACACACTTTAACACCAACACACACACTTTAACACCAACACACACACTTTAACACCAACACACTTTAAGACCAACTGAACAGATTAAGAAGTATTAATGTTTTTCTGACTAAATCTTTATCAATTTTTAAGTTAAGAATTAATGCTTAATGCAACACTTGTGAGAAAAAACATTTTAGTTCAAATAATATGTTTCCATGCATCTCACAGCCAAGTTTGTGAGATGTTGACGAGCACAGCTCAGCAATTTAGTGTCAGGCTGACTTTTTAGTGAGGCAGCTTTTGCTTTGAAGACACTGATTATGTGGAAGAGGTACGGGCCCTACTCTTTTTCACATATAACTTTGTCTTTATTGGCAAAAGATGTAACAATCTAGTCAAAATAACAAATGTTATCCCTCACCCGTGCCTTGCACCGACTCACACAAAAACATGTTTGTGTTAAGATGAGAGTGAAGTCATTATAGACACGCACGCACACGCACCACGCATACACATTCACACACCTCAAAGGTATAAAATAAGGAGGCGCTCGGATGGATTTCCGAGGTCTGCCGAGGGTTTGATCAACGCCCGGTTTTGCATTGAAGAACATCTCCCACTGAACGAAGCGGCCTCCTCGTTTGCATTCAACGGTGAGGGATTCTGATCTTTTTATTTCAATGCCTTTTTCTGAGTGTGTGTGAAAGCTTGAAGGCTTTGCTGTTGTTCGTGGCGGGGTTTAAAATTGATGCTTAACCCTAGCAAATAACAGTATGTGTATCTGAACATGTATGTTTTTACTTTTTCTGTCACAAGACTTCTTTAATAAATATTCATTATTTTTAATTAAGTCTGTTTGTTTTCTTCCAAACCAGTAAGCGTGCCCACCTTTCACGGACTGACAAAGATGTTAAAACATTAACTATTTGGGGTTGATCTGAAATTTCATAAAGCATTTGGCGAGCGAGGATGGGATATCTTATCTTTATTTGTAAAGCACATTCCAAGGTGCTTAAAAAGATGGATGAAAGGGTACACACTGGCTGTTTGGAAGGAAAAAAGTTAAAGTGTGAAACTGTTCTTGGAAGCAGGTGTTATTCCCTTGTTGTTTTGGAAGCGGGTGAGAGATTCCCGCTGTTGAAGAGCTGATAAGTTTGGATCAGTGGTTTTGGGGACGCCTTAAGCTGCTGACCGATTCTTTGAGCTGAAGTGTAACAGAAGATTTGAACCAGGGTGTAAAAACCCTTGATCAGTAGTTTCGTGAGAGCAGAAGGAAAGAAGATTTTGCCGGGGTTAGAAAAAAAAAATATCTAACCCTTGTTGTTTATTTGAGATCAGTAACAGAAGTTTTGAATAAACCCTGAAGAAGTCAGGTGATAGGTGATTTATTCGCTGAAACATAAGTATAATACCAGGGTTAAGAGAAAAAAAAAAACCTTGTTAGAGTTTTTGTAATGAGTTAGGTGATTTATTTTGATAGCTTTATCAGTTGAAGTTAATAAGACTGGTGATTTATTTTTCGAAGTTTAAAAATAAAAAGGAGCAAGCGCTTCTCTGTGTGTGTGTGTCTGTACAGCTGCGTGAGAAGAGAAAGAAAAATGTGCAGCGACGCAGTTGTGCGAGGGTATTGTGGGAGCTGAGTTGGTCAGTTGTAGTGAGAAACGCATGAGGAAGAATGTGTCTCATCTGTAATGTGTGTTTTATTTGTTGTAAGTAAGAAAAAATGTGAGTGTGTGTAGTTGCTGAATTTGTCAGCTGGAGTGTTAAAGAGACAGGATGGGTGAATGGTGTGTGTATTTGGAGAATGCACGTGTGTGCAGCAGCTTCCGTTCCCTCTGCTGTGAGTAGAAATGGGAGGTTGGGGACTGAGCGGAGGTCAGGAGACAGTCCTTGTTTGATGTAGGCGCGCAGGTTCGTGTGTGAAATTAGAGATGCAGAGAACGGAAAAGTGGAGGAAAAATAGCAAGAGTTTTCAGTGTGTGGTTCATGGGCCAGGAAGGGTCGAGTTTTTGTTTTGTTTTCACCTTTCATGCAGTCCGCCTTATCTCCGGAACAGGGAGGAAACCGCAGCTCTGAGGAGATGTGTGAAGGATGAGAGCAGAGGAGGAGAAGAAAAAAAAAGAGTGTTGGTTTTATATTTAAAAAAAAGGGGAAGAGGGGTTTTAAGTTTTTTTTTTCTCCTTCCTTTCTCTCTCTCCTCCAAGTTGAAGAATGAATATTTTGTCTTAAAAGATTACTAATCCCTGTCTTTCTATGTCACCCAAGCTTTTGATTTTTTCCACAGCTTGGTGTCTTGTCGTCTGTCTGTTGGGACAACAGAGGTGGGCCCTGAGGATGACCAACTCCTGAGAGAGGCGCCTGCGACTGGTGTCGTCTGCTGGGTTCTTCATCGCTGCTGCAGAGCTGCCTGTCCAGCGCACCCGAGGATGGGTGTTCGTGCTCATCTGTGATGTGGTGCTGATGACCACACCTCTGAAAAACGAGAAGTGTCCTGATGAGGACAGTTGGGGCTCTTTGCCACGAGATGAACAGACAGGACGGCTTCAAATGTCCTGTAGGTCGGTCCTGCTGGTAACAAGTGTGGGCAGAGCGTTGGCAGAGCAGTGGTGTCCGGCGCGTGTAACGTTCCAGTGCAACGACCTTGTGCATCGACCTTTAAGGTGTGCGAGTTGTTCCAGAGGGTGGAGCCGTGCACGATCGTGAAGTGACTTGGGAACATTTTCATTTTTTATTGTTCTTTGAGTTTTTATTTTGTTTTATTTTACCTGAAGTAATAAAATAAATGATGATTAATTTGAGATGACATGCATATATACAGATATGTGCTACAAACAGGAATAGGTTTTATCTGGACAGTAAAATCGTCCTCAAAAAATACTTAGGTGTTCTTTATTTTTATTTTTCTGGGTGGATGAGTTGTACACTTGTGGTAATTGACTAATTGGCAATTTCTGCCTTTTTCTGGCAGTCTCCATTGATTTTGGGTCACTTCTGATGCGCAAGGAACGGACCCGATCCATGGTGCTGAAACTTGTGATTGAGTTTGTAAGTCTGGCTGTTTGATTTGAAAGTGTTCACATGTGTTGAACAGAAGAAGGTTTATACATAAGGTTTTTACAGCGGTTTAAACTAATAAAGTGGGTTACATATGGTTTAAAACTAATAAAATAAGAATGTGCAGTATCCCTCCTTACTTTTGTTTTTAGTGCTTTGTTTTGTAGGAAGGATCATATAATTAAATTAGTTTGTAACACTGTCTTAGAAATGTCCCATGAGGTGACAGGGAAAATTTTCAAAATTAGTCAAAAAATCATAGGGTGGAATGAACAGATTAAGAAGTATTAATGTTTTTCTGACTAAATCTTTATCAATTTTTAAGTTAAGAATTAATGCTTAATGCAACACTTGTGAGAAAAAACATTTTAGTTCAAATAATATGTTTCCATGCATCTCACAGCCAAGTTTGTGAGATGTTGACGAGCACAGCTCAGCAATTTAGTGTCAGGCTGACTTTTTAGTGAGGCAGCTTTTGCTTTGAAGACACTGATTATGTGGAAGAGGTACGGGCCCTACTCTTTTTCACATATAACTTTGTCTTTATTGGCAAAAGATGTAACAATCTAGTCAAAATAACAAATGTTATCCCTCACCCGTGCCTTGCACCGACTCACACAAAAACATGTTTGTGTTAAGATGAGAGTGAAGTCATTATAGACACGCACGCACACGCACCACGCATACACATTCACACACCTCAAAGGTATAAAATAAGGAGGCGCTCGGATGGATTTCCGAGGTCTGCCGAGGGTTTGATCAACGCCCGGTTTTGCATTGAAGAACATCTCCCACTGAACGAAGCGGCCTCCTCGTTTGCATTCAACGGTGAGGGATTCTGATCTTTTTATTTCAATGCCTTTTTCTGAGTGTGTGTGAAAGCTTGAAGGCTTTGCTGTTGTTCGTGGCGGGGTTTAAAATTGATGCTTAACCCTAGCAAATAACAGTATGTGTATCTGAACATGTATGTTTTTACTTTTTCTGTCACAAGACTTCTTTAATAAATATTCATTATTTTTAATTAAGTCTGTTTGTTTTCTTCCAAACCAGTAAGCGTGCCCACCTTTCACGGACTGACAAAGATGTTAAAACATTAACTATTTGGGGTTGATCTGAAATTTCATAAAGCACCAACACACACACTTTAACACCAACAGATCCTCCTCAGCCAGGGGAGCTCCTACATCATGGCAGAGCCACCGACTTAAATCACTGTTTTTAATTAATGTTGTTCAAATACACACCCACATCACTGCAAAATGTTTTCATTTGCTCAAACTCACATTGATGAACAACTGTTTAACAGTTTCTGCTTAGTTTGATACAGTTTGAAATCAATACAGTACTGTACAACAATTTTAACTAAATGATCAATAATTCTGAGCCAGTTTGTAATCATCTTTCTTTGTAGGATTGAAGAAGCATTGCCATTTAATCTTCTGTATTAAACGTTTAGTCTTCTGTATTAAAGCTACTATATGTAGCTTTTGGATCACGCTGGAACTTAGAAAAAATTTGAACAGAGACACGTTTCTGGTCCCTCCCCCTTGCTCTCGGCTGAACTGCAGCTCCGCCTCCACTGCATGTCCTGTTTCGTGAATGCGCATGTGTAGAACTGCTGCTTAATAATTAATTAAATGTTAATAAAACGTTCTAAAAAATAAAATAAAAACATGGAGCGCTGGTCCAGCACACCAGAACACCAGGAAATCTGCAGAGCCTCGCGCAGCCACGTTGAACCCGAGTTTAATTCGCTCGTGACAAATTCATTCATTTCCTCATCATTTCAGTCATGGAGTCAGCGGAGGAGGAAGCGATCACTTGACTTTTGGCAAAAAAAACAAAAGAAAAGTCCAGATCAGGGATGAAGAAGGGGAATTTAATACATTTGTGTCACATACAAAACAGTCCTGCATCGCTTTGCAATCCTTTGAACGAGAACGTGCGCGGCCGCTGGGGCTGGGACAGGGGGGGTGTCAGGCTCTGTCCCTGTCTGTTTCTTTAGGCTGTTTCTTTATGTTATTTTGTGTTCCCCTCCTGCCATATTTTATCATTCTGAGCTTTGTGATTTCTGTTTATCTCATTCAGTCTCTGTCATTTTCCCACTCACTTTTCAGTCTGTCTCTCTGTGCTCAAGCCTGCAGCCTTAATCATTCACACCTGTCTCATCGGCCACCTGCCAAGCTGAACTCATTACCCACTCTCTTTCTGCCTTATAAAAAGCCTTCATCTCCTCCACTTTGTGTCCGGTCATTGTTCTGTTCACACAGACAACTCAGTCCTCACCTCTCCACTCTGATGTCCTTTTCTGTTTCTGCTCCAGTTTACCAGAGTGAGTTTTTGGCTGCCCTGACAGCATTTTTGTTTTGTTGTTTAAAATAAATTATTATTATTTTAAACTCCTGCCTCGTTCGCTTTCCTGCACGTGGGTCTAACACCAGAGGAACCTGACAGAATGACCGGACCAGACCCAGACCCAGCAGGTTTTGTGAACAGTACCGAGCGCTGCTCAGAATGGGACCAACTCCACCGGGTAACCCGTAAATATATTGACACTGTGGCCACTTCCTATGATCTACAGGAGAGGTTGGTGGCCAGTGATGACTTTATACAGGTGTTTACCCGGTTGGAGATAGTAGGTGATGACCCATGGCTGTTTGGACTGTTTGCTGAAGCCTGGACCGAGAGAGAAAGGTCACACTCTCGTCTCCTGCAAACTATTGCCCTGCCCTTGGTGCCAACCACTGTGGTCTCACCGCCTGCAGTCTCGACGGTGGTCTCCTCGCCTGCAGCCTCGACGGTGGTCTCCTCGCCTGCAGCCTCGACGGTGGTCTCCTCGCCTGCAGCCTCGACGGTGGTCTCCTCGCCTGCAGCCTCGACGGTGGTCTCCTCGCCTGCAGCCTCGACGGTGGTCTCCTCGCCTGCAGTCTCGACGGTGGTCTCCTCGCCTGCAGTCTCGACGGTGGTCTCCTCGCCTGCAGTCTCGACGGTGGTCTCCTCGCCTGCAGTCTCGACGGTGGTCTCCTCGCCTGCAGTCTCGACGGCGCCCAACGACGTCTCAGAGGGTCCAGACGACGAGGGTCCGGATGACGTCTCAGAGGAGCCCGACAACGAGGGTCCGGATGACGTCTCAGAGGAGCCCGACAACGAGGGTCCTTACGACGAGGGTCCAGACGAAGAGGGTCCCCACGACGTCTCGGAGGATCCCCACGATGAGGGTCCCGACGAAGAGGGTCCCACGACGTCTCAGAGGGTCCCCACGACGAGGGTCCCGACGAAGAGGGTCCCCACGACGTCTCAGGGGTCCCTACGACGAGGGTCCCCACGACGAGGGTCTCGACGAAGCAGACGACGTCTCCGAGGGTCTCGACGAAGCAGACGACGTCTCCGAGGGTCTCGACGAAGCAGACGACGTCTCCGAGGGTCTCGACGAAGCAGACGACGTCTCCGAGGGTCTCGACGAAGCAGACGACGTCTCCGAGGGTCTCGACGAAGCAGACGACGTCTCCGAGGGTCTCGACGAAGCAGACGACGTCTCCGAGGGTCTCGACGAAGCAGACGACGTCGTGGTCCCCAACGACGTCTCAGAGGGTCCTGACGACGGGGGTCCTGGCGATGACGACGTCTGTGTTCCGGCCGACGTCTGTGTTCCGGCCGACAAAGAAGGTGTACCGGCCGAATGTGGTGTCCCAGCCGTCCCTTTCCTTGGGGGCGTGTTTCTTGCTGGACGGTACTCTGGTCGCCCGCCTGACGTGCTGCCGCATTATGGACGGCCTCCTGGACGTCCTCCAGATCGGGCTGGTGGTGATGGGCGGCCTCCTGGACGTCCTCCAGATCGGGCTGGTGGTGATGGGCGACCTCCTGGGCGACCCCCGGATCGGGCTGATGTTGGCCCGCCGTCCTGCCTGTTACCTCCCTCCGCCCGCCCTTGTTCTGGTGGGGTCCGTCTTGGGGGTGTCAGGTGCCACCCTTGAGGGGGGGTTATGTCAGGCTCCGCCCGCCCTTGTTCTGGTGGGGTCCGTCTTGGGGGTGTCAGGTGCCACCCTTGAGGGGGGGGGGTTATGTCAGGCTCTGTCCCTGTCTGTTTCTTTAGGCTCTGTTTCTTTATGTTATTTTGTGTTCCCCTCCTGCCATATTTTATCATTCTGAGCTTTGTGATTTCTGTTTATCTCATTCAGTCTCTGTCATTTTCCCACTCACTTTTCAGTCTGTCTCTCTGTGCTCAAGCCTGCAGCCTTAATCATTCACACCTGTCTCATCGGCCACCTGCCAAGCTGAACTCATTACCCACTCTCTTTCTGCCTTATAAAAAGCCTTCATCTCCTCCACTTTGTGTCCGGTCATTGTTCTGTTCACACAGACAACTCAGTCCTCACCTCTCCACTCTGATGTCCTTTTCTGTTTCTGCTCCAGTTTACCAGAGTGAGTTTTTGGCTGCCCTGACAGCATTTTTGTTTTGTTGTTTAAAATAAATTATTATTATTTTAAACTCCTGCCTCGTTCGCTTTCCTGCACGTGGGTCTAACACCAGAGGAACCTGACGTGGCCGCTGGGGCTGGGACAAGCGGGGGCGTGGGTTAGGAGCGTGAGAAGTGAGAAGCTCTGTTTTTATTGGCTGGTTAAAAACTCTGTTTTTATTGGCTGGTTAACGGCGGGTCACTGTGGGTTTTTAGAAATGCTTTTAGTAACACCTGGAGAAGCAAGGGGACTATAGTTTTTTTCAGAGATTACTTTGTCTAACATCAGTCTGTCAGGAGATAGTGACAGAGTGAAGAAATATGTTAAAAATATATTTTTAGAAAAGTTACATATAGCAGCTTTAAACGTTTATTCTTCTGTATTAAACGTTTAATCTTCTGTATTAAACGTTTAATCTTCTGTATTAAACGTTTAATCTTCTGTATTAAACGTTTAATCTTCTGTATTAAACGTTTAATCTTCTGTATTAAACGTTTAATCTTCTGTATTAAACGTTTAATCTTAACATTTAATCTTCTGTATTAAACGTTTAATCTTCTGTATTAAACGTTTAATCTTCTGTATTAAACGTTTAATCTTCTGTATTAAACGTTTAATCTTCTGTATTAAACGTTTAATCTTCTGTATTAAACGTATAATCTTCTGTATTAAACGTATAATCTTCTGTATTAAACGTATAATCTTCTGTATTAAACGTTTAGTCTTCTGTATTAAACGTATAATCTTCTGTATTAAACGTATAATCTTCTGTATTAAACGTATAATCTTCTGTATTAAACGTATAATCTTCTGTATTAAACGTATAATCTTCTGTATTAAACGTTTAATCTTCTGTATTAAACGTTTAATCTTCTGTATTAAACGTTTAATCTTCTGTATTAAACGTTTAGTCTTCTGTATTAAACGTTTAATCTTCTGTATTAAACGTTTAATCTTCTGTATTAAACGTTTAATCTTCTGTATTAAACGTTTAATCTTCTGTATTAAACGTTTAATCTTCTGTATTAAACATTTAATCTTCTGTATTAAACATTTAATCTTCTGTATTAAACATTTAATCTTCTTTATTAAACATTTATTCTTCTGTATTAAACATTTAATCTTCTGTATTAAACATTTAATCTTCTTTATTAAACATTTAATCTTCTTTATTAAACATTTATTCTTCTGTATTAAACATTTAATCTTCTGTATTAAACATTTAATCTTCTTTATTAAACGTTTAATCTTCTGTATTAAACGTTTAATCTTCTGTATTAAACATTTAATCTTCTGTTATTAAACATTTAATCTTCTGTATTAAACGTTTAATCTTCTGTATTAAACATTTAATCTTCTGTATTAAACATTTAATCTTCTGTATTAAACGTTTAGTCTTCTGTATTAAACATTTAATCTTCTGTATTAAACATTTAGTCTTCTGTATTAAACATTTAATCTTCTTTATTAAACATTTAATCTTCTGTATTAAACATTTAATCTTCTTTATTAAACATTTATTCTTCTGTATTAAACATTTAATCTTCTGTATTAAACATTTAATCTTCTTTATTAAACATTTATTCTTCTGTATTAAACATTTAATCTTCTGTATTAAACATTTAATCTTCTTTATTAAACATTTAATCTTCTTTATTAAACATTTATTCTTCTGTATTAAACATTTAATCTTCTGTATTAAACATTTAATCTTCTTTATTAAACGTTTAATCTTCTGTATTAAACATTTAATCTTCTGTATTAAACATTTAATCTTCTTTATTAAACATTTAATCTTCTGTATTAAACATTTAATCTTCTGTATTAAACATTTAATCTTCTGTATTAAACATTTAATCTTCTTTATTAAACATTCATTCTTCTGTACAGTATTAAACATTTAATCTTCTGTATTAAACATTTAATCTTCTTTATTAAACATTTATTCTTCTGTATTAAACATTTAATCTTCTGTATTAAACATTTAATCTTCTTTATTAAACATTTAATCTTCTGTATTAAACATTTAATCTTCTTTATTAAACATTTATTCTTCTGTATTAAACATTTAATCTTCTGTATTAAACATTTAATCTTCTTTATTAAACATTTATTCTTCTGTATTAAACATTTATTCTTCTGTATTAAACATTTAATCTTCTGTATTAAACATTTAATCTTCTTTATTAAACATTCATTCTTCTGTATTAAACATTTAATCTTCTGTATTAAACATTTAATCTTCTTTATTAAACATTTAATCTTCTGTATTAAACATTTAATCTTCTTTATTAAACATTTATTCTTCTGTATTAAACATTTAATCTTCTGTATTAAACATTTAATCTTCTTTATTAAACATTTATTCTTCTGTATTAAACATTTATTCTTCTGTATTAAACATTTAATCTTCTGTATTAAACATTTAATCTTCTTTATTAAACATTCATTCTTCTGTATTAAACATTTAATCTTCTGTATTAAACATTTAATCTTCTTTATTAAACATTTAATCTTCTGTATTAAACATTTAATCTTCTTTATTAAACATTTATTCTTCTGTATTAAACATGTATTTTCACCTTTGTCGTGTTGTTTGCAGAACAACCTCTGTAACGGATGTAAACTCCATCAGATGATCTAGAAAGCTTTAAGGCGATGTGCATGTAATCACTATGTTTAAAAATGTTCATAAGGCCCAGTAGTAGTTCTGTCCTGGTCTGGGGTCCTCACCTGCCATCTGTCCTGCACACAGGTGAGTTCTCAATCACCCTGTCTCCATGGCAACAAGAGGGCAGCATCCCAACCTCACAGGCCAGGTGATTAAATTATGATTTTGCAGGGGTCAGAGGTCAGCACGAGGACAGGACTCTGTGAGTTCCTCTGTGTGTGCATGCTGACCACATCAGGATGACTGAATCACATCTGCACCGCCACGTGCTCACACTGCTCCTCTTTATCAATGGGCTCCATGCTTCAGCTCTACAGGGACGAGTTGTAAAGAACCTACAAGTCCCATGAGCTGCAGAACTTAACAAGTCCTGCAGCATCAACAAGTGCCATCATCTCCAACATTCATCACTGCTTCTTTCCAACAGAAACACAGAATCAACTGTTTAAAACGCTGTTTCAGAACAGGGACTGGGGCAGAAGCCGGTAAGAAGCTGAACCTGCTGCTAAATCAGAAAATAAAAATGGATCAAATGTACGCCGAATGAAGGATTACCTCACCAGGTCAAACTTGTTGTTAAAAGTTATTTCCTGGTGTTCAAAATAATAAAAGAATGCCTCTGAAGCTAAATGATGGAATAATCAAAGGGAGTTCGGAGAGCTTCACTTCCTCCAGCAGCGCGTGGCCCTAAAAACAAAAGCGCACGAGCCTTTTGTTTCCCAGACGGACACTCGTTCCCTGCTCACTGAGAAACGGTTTGACGAGCTGGAATGAGACTGACGGAACTTTTTCTGACCTCAAACACCTCAAACCCCGAGCCGGGTCCGAACCCCGGCGGGTCGGATGCTCCTCTCGGCCTCCGCCGCTGAGGAGGCGCTAGCCGCCGCCAGCTAACCGGAGAGAGAGGAGGAGAGTCAACGCGGCACTTACAGATGTGAGGAGCGGTCTCGTCTGTTCACTGCTGTCCTCCATCTTCAGGAACACTGGCTCACAACTCCTCTGACTCCTTCGCCCGCCTCCGGATCCTCCAGGCACCCGTCACACCCGCCGCCGGCTTTTCAACCCGCCGAGTTTCTCCACGCGCGTTACAACCGCTGGCTGTAAGCCCCGCCCCCACGACGATGGGCAGCTCGGTCATCCAATGAAGTGTCAGATTTGAGTTTAAGACCACCAATGGTAGAGCTGATCAGTGAAGTGGGCGGAGTTTTATTGATAACAAAGCATCGAGTAAATGTACCAGGGGCGATTCTAGAATCTGCCCTGTAGGGGTGCTCAGCCCCCCCAGTGCTGACAATGGCTCTTGGCTTGAAAATCTCAGTGAATATTGGCATCTGAGAGTCCCTAAATATATTGCATGAGAATCACTGAACATTTCAAATGAGAGTCCCTAAATACTGTATATAATGAGTCACTGAACATAGCACATGAGTGTCCATGAACATATCACATGAAAGTCACTGAACATATCCCATAACAGTCCCCAAATATATGGCATGAGAGTCACGGAACATATCACATGACAGTCCCTAAATATATCACATGAGAGTCACGGAACATATCACATGACAGTCCCTAAATATATCATATGAGAGTCATTGAACATATCACATGAGAGTCACTGAACAACACATCACATGACAGTCCCTAAATATATCACATGAGAGTCACGAAACATATCACATGACAGTCCCTAAATATATCATATGAGAGTCATTGAACATATCACATGAGAGTCACTGAACACATCACATGACAGTCCCTAAATATATCACATGAGAGTCACGGAACATATCACATGACAGTCCCTAAATATATCATATGAGAGTCACGGAACATATCACATGACAGTCCCTAAATATATCACATGAGAGTCACGGAACATATCACATGACAGTCCCTAAATATATCATATGAGAGTCATTGAACATATCACATGAGAGTCACTGAACACATCACATGACAGTGCCTAAATATATCACATGAGAGTCACGAAACATATCACATGATAGTCCCTAAATATATTGCATGAGAATCACGGAACATTTCAAATGAGAGTCCCTAAATATATCACGAGTCACTGAACATAGCACATGAGTGTCCATGAACAAATCACATGAGAGTCCCTAAATATATCACGAGAGTCACTGAACATATCACATGACAGTCCCTGAGAGTCACTGAACATATCACATGACAGTCCATAAATATATCAAATGAGAGTCACTGAACGTATCACATGAGAGACCCTGAGAGTCACTGAACATGAGAGTCATTGAACATATCACATGACAGTCCCTGAACATGGTAAATGGTAATGGTAAATGGAGCTTATTTATATAGCGCTTTCCAGCCCCCTGTGAGGAGCCCCAAAGCGCTTTACAATACCAGCCATCCACCCATTCATTCACACATTCATACACCAGTAGTGGTAGCCTGCCTTGCAAGGCGCCATCCAGACCTACCGGGAGCAACTTGGGGTTAAGTGTCTTGCCCAGGAACACAACGACACATGGTGGGCGGATGCGGGATTCGAACCTCCAACCTTCCGATCGGGGGTCGACTGCCATTACCACTGTGCCACGGCCGCCCCATATCACATGACAACCCCTAAATATATCATGAGAGTCGCTGAACATGTCACATGAGAGTCATTGAACATATCGCATGAGAGACATTGAACATATCATATGAGAGTCCTTAAATATATCACATGAGAGTCACTGAACATATCACATGAGAGTCCCTAAATCTATCACATGAGAGTCACTGAACATATCACATGAGAGTCCCTAAATATATCACATGAGAGTCACTGAACATATCACATGAGAGTCCCTAAATATATCACATGAGAGTCACTGAACATATCACATGAGAGTCCCTGAATATATCACATGAGAGTCACTGAACATATCACATGAGAGTCCCTAAATATATCACATGAGAGTCACTGAACATATCACATGAGAGTCCCTAAATATATCACATGAGAGTCACTGAACATATCACATGACAGTCCATAAATATATCAAACGAGAGTCACTGAACATATCACATGACAGTCCCTAAATATATCACATGAGAGTCACTGAACATATCACATGAGAGTCGCTGAGAGTCACTGAACATATCACATGACAGTCCATAAATATATCAAATGAGTCACTGAACATATCACATGACAGTCCCTAAATATAGCACATGAGAGAGTCACTGAACATATCACACGAGAGTCCCTGAGAGTCACTGAACATGTCACATGACAGTCCATAAATATATCACATGAGAGTCACTGAACATATCACATGAGAGTCACTGAACATATCACATGAGAGTCTCTAAATATATCACATGAGAGTCACTGAACATATCATATGAGAGTCCTTAAATATATCACATGAGAGTCACTGAACATATCACATGAGAGTCCCTAAATCTATCACATGAGAGTCACTGAACATATCACATGAGAGTCCCTAAATATATCACATGAGAGTCACTGAACATATCACATGACAGTCCCTGAATATATCACAAAAATCACTGAACATATTACATGACAGTCCCTAAATATATCACATGAGAGTCACTGAACATATCACATGACAGTCACTGAACATATCACATGAGTGTCCCTAAATATATCACATGAGCGTCACTGAATATATCACAAAAATCACTGAACATGTCACATGAGAGTCCCTTAACACAGCACATGAGAGTCACTGAACATATCACGTGAGAGTCCCTGAGAGTCACTGAACATATCTCATGGCAGTCCATAAATACAGTACAGTGCTGTATATCACATCAGAATCATTGAACATATCACATGACAGTCCCTAAATATATCATTAGAGTCGCTGTGTGGTGGACCACTAGGGGGCTCTACTCACACCCAGTGGACCGAAGGCGTTACAGGATGTTTTATTGTGAAAGGTCCAGAGGACCGGATGTTGTATTGGATATATAAGGCGGTGTTGGGTGTTTCTCGCCAGTTTTAGTAAGAGTTGATTGAAAGTGAAGATCTACATCCCGTCTCCTGTGTCGTCTCTTCACCGCCTCCTACACTGGTGACCCTCGTGAACTGAATATGTCGACATCTGAAGGTCCAGCCAGCTCTCTTCAGCTGTCCGCGGTTGTGGAACCTCCACCGGCGGCCCCGCTCACTTTTGCGGTGGCCGTTAAAATCCCGAACTTCTGGCTGCACGCCCCTCAGTCGGGGTTCGCCCACATCGAATCACAGTTCGCTCTTCGCAGAATTTCTGCAGACGACACCAAATACTACCATGTGGTCGCTTCACTGGACCCATTGTCCACCCAGCGGGTAATGAGTCTGCTCCAGGACCCTCCTGCACAAGAAAAGTACGACGCCCTCAAGCAGCTCCTTCTGCGGCGTTACTCACTTTCAGACGCGGAGCGCGCTGAGAAACTTTTTTCCCTCTCCGGTTTGAGCGATGGCACAGCTCTTGAGCTCATGGAAGGCATGTTGTCTTTGAGGGGATCAGCAGACTGCGAGTTTCTCTTTCTCCACCTTTTCCTCCGCCAACTCCCGTTGGCGACAAGGAAAGGCTGCTTTTCATCAAAGACTCGAGGTCGGGGAGGCGGTTCCTGGTGGACTCTGGTTCGCAGAAGAGCCTCGTTCCCCCGACTGGCTCCGACAGGTTGGCCGAAGGCTGCGGGCCGCAGCTAACCGCGGCTAATGGCTCTCCCATCAAGACGTTTGGCGAAAGGTTGGTGACTGTGTGTTTCCATGAACGGGACTTCCAGTGGAACTTTGTGGTAGCTGCTAGCTCAGTCCCTATTTTAGGGGCTGATTTTCTTTGTGCTCACGGGCTCCTTGTTGACGTCGCTAACAGACGTTTAATCGACGCTGTGTCTTTTTCGTCACTGCCTTGTGCGACGCGAGGAGCTGGGCCTTTAATGCATGCTAACTTTTTAGCTTCGGGTAATGTGTTTCAGCGTTTATTGTCTGAATTCCCCTCGCTGACTGTTCCTGATTTTGCAAACACAAAACATGGGGTCGAACATTATATTCCCACAACGGGCCCCCCGGTGTTCGCACGTGCACGCCGCCTCGATGCTACTAAGCTAGCAATAGCACAGGAAGAGTTTGCTAACATGGAGCGTTTAGGCATCGTGCAGCGCTCAAACAGTCCGTGGGCCTCCCCCCTGCACATGGTGCCCAAAGCAGACGGCAAATGGCGTCCATGTGGGGATTTCCGCCGCCTTAATAACATCACAGAGAACGATCGTCATCCCATCCCCCACATCCAGGATTTTTCAGTACACCTGGCTGGGACCTCCATTTTTTCTAAAGTAGACGGGGGTACCAACAGGTTCCTGTGCATGTGGAAGATGTCCCTAAGACCGCTGTGATCACTCCTTTTGGCCTGTTTGAGTTTTTGCGCATGCCTTTTGGTCTTAAAGGTGCAGCACAAAAATTTCAGCGGTTGATGGATTCAGTCCTAAGGGGATTGTCCTTCGTATTTGTGTACCTGGATGACGTCCTGGTGGCTAGCAGCTCGGCTGAGCAGCACATGTCCCACCTCCGTGAGGTTTTTCAGCGCCTGGCAGCACATGGCCTGATTGTAAATACAGCGAAATGCCAGTTTGGGCTGCCAGTCATTGACTTTTTGGGCCACCGCATTTCTGCAAGTGGTGCTGTCCCATTACCAAACAAAGTGCAGGCGGTGTCCGATTTCCCACAGCCCCAGTCTGTTAAAGCGCTACAAGAATTTTTGGGAATGGTTAACTTCTATAACCGTTTCCTCCCCAGGGCAGCACAGCTGCTGCGTCCGCTCTATGGAGCGCTGAAAAAGAAAAAGCCCAACGACAGTGTTGACTGGACACCAGAACGCCTACAGGCATTTGGTGATGCTAAAGCTGCACTGGCCACTGCTGCCCTTTTGGCCCATCCATCCCCAGCGGCGCAAATAGCTTTAACAACCGACGCATCTGATGTTGCGGTGGGGGCTGTGTTAGAACAGCAGGTTTCCGGGGTTTGGCAGCCGCTTGCATTTTTCAGCCGTACGCTGCGGGACAATGAGCTGAAATACAGTGTTTTTGACAGAGAGTTGCTGGCGCTTTACCTGGCCACACGCCATTTCAGGTTTTTCCTGGAGGGCCGCCGGTTCACTGCATATGTTGACCACAAACCCTTGGTGTTTGCGATGTCAAAAATTTCTGACCCCTGGTCTGCTCGCCAGCAACGCCACCTCGCAGCGGTGTCTGAATTTACTACAGACATTCAGCATGTGGCTGGAAAATCCAACGTGGTGGCCGACTGTCTCTCCCGGGTGCTGATCTCTCCCGTATACGTTGGCATCGATTTTTCTGCTATGGCTGCGGACCAACGTAGCGACGCAGAAATACTCGAGCTCCAGTCCGGGCCCACAGGCCTCGAGTTGGAGGAACGGCAGGTGAATGACGGAGGTCCCCTCCTGCTCTGTGATGTTTCTACTGGCAGGCCCCGCCCCCTGGTTCCAGTTTCATGGCGACGCCGCGTTTTTGACTCCTTACATTCCCTTTCTCACCCAGGTGTTAGAGCCTCGGTGAAACTGGTCAGTTCAAAGTTTGTTTGGCCCGGTCTGCGTAAAGCAGTTAAGGAGTGGGCAGCAGCGTGTGTCCCATGCCAGCGTGCTAAGGTTAACAGGCACACCAAAGCACCTTTGGAACCCTTCTCCATCCCAGGTCGGCGGTTTGATCATGTGCACGTAGACCTGGTGGGCCCTCTGCCTCCATCACAGGGTTTTACTCATCTGCTGACTATGATAGACCGGACCACCAGGTGGCCTGAGGTGGTTCCTCTGACATCCACAACATCTGCAGTGGTGGCCCGGGCATTTTTGTCTACCTGGGTTGCGCGTTTTGGCCCCCCTTCAGACATTACATCGGACAGGGGCCCGCAGTTTGTTTCTGAGCTTTGGTCTACCATGGCCAAGGGTCTGGGGACTAACGTTCACAGGACCACTGCTTACAACCCCCAAGCTAATGGTTTGTGTGAACGGTTTCACAGGTCATTGAAAGCTGCACTGCGTGCTGCATTGACCGGTGACAACTGGATTGACCGTCTTCCCTGGGTTTTGTTGGGTTTACGTACCGCAACCAAAGAGGACCTGAGCTCTTCCCCGGCTGAACTGGTTTTCGGTCAGCCTGTGCGCGTCCCCGGTGAGTTTTTACCTGAGGTACCCTCACCACAGTTCGCTCCACCGTTGCTCCATTTTTCCTCTCAGGAGGGCTCTGTTCGTGTCCCCGGCCCGGTACACCATTGTTTACCGCAGTCATTTGTCCCTAAGAGTCTGGAGTCCTCTAAATTTGTTTTTGTCAAACACAATGCACACAGGACACCACTACAGCCTTTGTATGATGGACCGTTTCGGGTTCTTCAACCAGGTCCGAAACACTTCCTTTTAGATTTAGGGGGTCGTACTGAGACTGTCTGTATCGATAGGCTTAAACCAGCTCATGTTGTGTCAGATGATCAGGTTGTTACGGCCCAGGCTCCTCGCAGGGGCAGACCTCCATCCACATTGCTAACGGACTGCGGTCCTTCTTCCAGAGACTCTCAACGTCCATTGGAGCCCGAATCTTCTGCAGGCCCTCCTCGTAGCCCTCCGCTTCATCAGACTGGTTCTGCAGGGCCCAGGTTCAGCCGTTCTGGTCGTTTGATCAAACCTAAAATGCGGGACTAGTGATGGACCTTACTGGGTGTTCTGGGGGGGCGTGTGTGGTGGACCACTAGGGGGCTCTACTCACACCCAGTGGACCGAAGGCGTTACAGGATGTTTTATTGTGAAAGGTCCAGAGGACCGGATGCTGTATTGGATATATAAGGCGGTGTTGGGTGTTTCCCGCCAGTTTTAGTGGGAGTTGATTAAAAGTGAAGATCTACATCCCGTCTCCTGTGCCGTCTCTTCACCGCCTCCTACAGCTGAGCATGTCGCATGAGAGTCGTTGAACATATCACATGACAGTCCTTGAACATAGCACATGAGTGTCACTAAACACATCGCATGAGAGTCACTGAACATATCACATGACAGTCCCTGAACATATCACATGACAGTCCTTGAACATAGCACATGAGAGTCACTGAACATATCTCATGAGAGTCCCTGAACATATCACATGAGAGTCATTGAACATATCACATGACAGTCCCTGAACATACCACGTGACAGTCCCTGAACATAGCACATGAGAGGCACTGACCATATTACATGAAAATCCCTGAACTCATTACAAAAGTGTCCCTAAACGCATCACCTCTGAACCTGTTGGAGCCGCATGTGGAGAACAGACAGAACATTAATTATTAAAGCGTCTCTGACATGATTTTGTAACTATGCATAAAATTGCCCAACATAAATATCTTGTATCATTCAGCTATGTTCGTTTTTGCAAACAAACTTATAAATATATTTAATTTTCATTTAAAAGTGATTTTAAACTTTGCGCTATGTTTATTCACGGGAAATCCGATTACACACGAATGCAACATCTGTGACGTAGTATTGGGCAGAGGCAGTTTGCGTGTGTCTTTAGATCGCCTGCAGATCGCCTTGTTTGTTTTTTTTTACTTGGAAAAAATGCCGTTACGTTGTGTCGCAGTTGTGTGTTCTAATATCATCAGTGAACAAGTGAGACTTTTCACTTTCCCAAAAGATGAAATACTTCGTTAAGTATGGAATAAATAAAGCTGCCCCTCGCTTCCTGAAAAGGTAGGACTCAAATAAATAAGGGTGCAGACCTAAATTAGAACCTGCTGTTTCTTGTTCATCTAACTTTCTGCTTCCCAAACTGAAGACAAATTGCTCAAATCTTCACTTAGATTGATAAATTAGTCGGGTTTTAAATTGTCCGCCATGAATATGTAAAAGCATACCAGAGCCCTCTGCCCAGAACTACGTCACAGATGTTGCATTCGCGTGTAGTCGGATTTCCCGTGAATAAACATGGCGCAAAGTTTAAAATCACTTTTAAATCAAAATTAAATATATTTAGAAGTTTGTTTGCAAAAACGAACATAGCTGAATGATACAAGATATTTATGTGGGGCAATTTTATGCACAGTTACAAAATCATGTCACAGACGCTTTAAACAGATTAAAGGATGCTGGTCCATTTGGACCGGCTCTGACCCAGTTTGCGAGTCAGGGAACTGCTCTGGGGTTGGTCTGGGCTGAGCAGCTCACAGTCTGTGTTTGCCTCCTGTTGTCTGATGTAATCCTGACAGATTAGGTCTTTCAACAGAATGATTGTTGTTCCTCTGAGAACTCTGGCAGACCTCAGAGTTTTCTACAGACAAACACCCCATGTGCAGGTTTTACGTCTTACACAACGTGAAGAAAATGGGCTTTCAGCTCCATTTTCACTCATTTATCTGTTGCTTTCTTTGAGGATTATTAACAAAAAGATCAAAGGTTTCGGTTTTAAATAATTTTGGTGTTTTTTTCTCGACCTGTGTTGATTTAATCATTGAAATTTTGTAAAGTTTATCTGTTTGTATTATTTTATGTCATTTAAGATACTGATTTTTTCTTCTTTTTAAGTTCAAGTATCTTTATGGTCATTTGCATCACATGTGGTGCATGAGGTGGAATGGAATTGTGCACACAAGGTCCCAGTTACGCACAAAAAATAGTAAAAATAAAGAGTGTAAAAAGAGATAGAATATATGATCTAAGATATACACCAAGATATACACTAAACGAATGCTAAACAATATGCTAAAAGAGCTAAGATATACATTAAACACTAATATTGTATAATAAAACTGAACATTAAACAACAGCCTGAACATGAGTCTGTAGTGAGTAGATGGAATGAATAAATACAGCAGCGTGAGATCAGCAGCATGGATAATCAGCAGCACAGATAAGTCACATATCATCAATTAAAATGTCATCACAGTAATTCTCCTGGTTAGAGATTCATGAGTCTAACAGCCTCAGGGTAGAAGCTGTTCCTCAGTCTAGTGGTTCTACACTTAATGTTCCTCAACCTCCTTCCTAACGGGAGTGGTGCAAAAAGTGTGTGTGCTGGGTGAGTGGGGTCCTTCATGATGCAGGTGGCTCTCTTCCTGCATCTGGAGGTGTAGATGCCTGTGATGGTGGGGAGACTGACTCCAACATCTTCTGTGCAGCCTTCACCACTCTCTGTAGAGCTTTTCTTTCTGCAGCTGTGCAGCCTCCATGCCACACGTTGATGCTGGAGCACAGGATGCTCTCCACTGCACACCTGTAGAAGGAATCAGAATCAAAATAAGCTTTATTGTCATTGCACTGAGATACAACGAGAACATGTACGCATAGTCATCCGAAAGGTGGACGTAGTGCACAAAGCTGCTGCTAATTAGCACACTCACTCTTTGCCCCACTCCCCTCAGGACGGAGGCTGAGGAGCATCAAATGTAGAACCACTAGACTGAGGAACAGCTTCTACCCTGAGGCTGTTAGACTCATGAATAAATAATAAGAATAATCACTGCAAAATATCACATCATGCTGATGCTGATCTGTTTTCTTGTTGCTGTGTTCATCTGTGACCATCTGCTCATACAGACTCATGTTCGTGCTGCTGTTTATAATGATGTTTTTCCACTACATTAGGGCTTAGTGTATTACTAGTTGATGTTTCTCTTAGTTAATTCTAGATGTTATTACTGTTTTTCTCTTGCATTTGTTGTTGGATGTAACTGGGACCCCGTGTACATAATCTCGTTTTCATCACATGTACCACATGCGGTGCAAATGACAATAAAGACTCTCTGACTCTCTCTGACTCTCTAATTAGCGCGGCTCTCTTGTTCTTCCTCGTAATAATATTTTTGCTTAGATGAGAAAAGGGTAGATGACGAGGAGAGATGGTGTTAAAAAAAAAGATCTCTCACACCATGTCCTGGACAGGGCACGATCTGAGGCATCAAAAAACCTACCACAGCATAGCACATAAATAGACGTGATACACATAGGCCGTTGAAGACAATGAATTTAAGGGAAGGTCGTATCATTGTCCAGAGCCCCCACTCTCAGCCATTGTCCAGATAAGAGGTGTTATCATCAGCTCGGTTCAGGTTTTGTCACATGTCCACGACCTTGGAGAAGGGAGGGGTGAGGAGACAGAGCGTCTTTGTTTTTTTTTCTAAACATGCCAGGAGGAGTTGAGATAAGTCTGTCGTCAAGGCCACAGTTTGGATCAGTGACTAGTAAATTGCCGTTTCTGCCCTTTAAAGTCTCGCTGGTACATTTCTCTGATGGTGACTCCAAACAGCCAAATTGATTCTTTACGCCAAAAGTCGAGCTCACAGCGTCTCCGAGATTATTCCCAACCCTTCATGGGTGCTGCCATAAAGTTCACAGTCCTGATAACAGCCTGCTCCAGCTCTGACGCAGCTCCACATAATTCAGTCTGAGTGCTGCCAAGTTTCGACACATCTACACAAATTTTTTAGACAATCCAGTTTTCACCAACCCAAACAGCAAAATCTTTTTCATTCATTCATTCAACCTTTATTTATACAGGCTAGCCTCGTTGAGCCACGGGGACTCATTTACAAGAGGGACCTGTCTCACTCACACCTAGGGACAATTTAGTTACCAATCAATCAGCCTAACATAATCTAGTTGTCATCATGAATCCAATTTGTTTCCATTGAGGTAAGAGGGTCCTCCTCACCATGACTCCTGTTGGGAGAAGTTGTTCAATTTTGTTGAGAAACCAGCTGATGATCAAATCCTTCGAATTAGGAAGGTTAGGTATGAACAAAGGTGGGCATATGAACGCTAGGGACCGCTAATGCGCTAATCCGCTTACAGCGGACCTAACGTTTTTGTCAGCGTAACAGTGGAGTGACTAACTTTTATAATTCATGAGCGGATTTGTGCTATTTTTATTTAAAATGCAGTACCGCTAATAACTAATTATCTATCAGTAAAAACGAATAAACTTATTTACAAGCTCTTATGCTGGCTCCGTAGCTGCTTGTTTTGCCTTTTTCCCCTCCCTCACCGTAAAGAGCAGAGAGGAGGGAGGGTTGGAGGGGGAGCAGAGGGGAGAACAGACACGGATCTACCATGTAGGCAAATGATGCCGTTGCTTGGGGCCCCATTTCAGCAGGGGCCCCGCCCCGCCCCGGCCAGTCACCTACATCACTAACATTGCTCATGCTTGTTAATGTACATTTAACATAAAAATAATTATAGTTACGATGAAAACGATCATTAAAAACGCAATACAAAAACCGGTCGATTTCTGTATCCCCCTACTAAAAATGGACTATTCCATCTTGACATCTTCCGGGTCAGAGGTGAACTCGGGGGCTAATTCTGTGGCTAGCTGGTTGTGCTGGGTTTCTTGGATAAATCCGCAGAGAACCCCGCTGTTTCAAGCCAAATTAACGCGGCCGGAGGATTTTATTGTGTGTTTTGTGTCGACCACTCGACGGTGAGTCGTTAGTTTTATGTATTTTGGTTACTTTTATGTATAAATGCGGTGGCGAAACGCCCGTGTATTTGAGATTTAAAAGTGGTCTTAGGGATTAAAAGATCATTCTCTTTTTTGTTAATTTCGTGGCCGAATAGAATATATGTACGTAAAGTATTAAATAAATCCTTTGATTTTTGTAATTTCATCCTTTTAGGATCATTTTAGTTACTTTTCAGTTGGCAGTGTAGTGCAAATATTGCATAACGCTGCCGGCTACCAATTGTCGAATATAAATAGCGGATTAGATTAGCTTCCCCTAATTTTCATAAGACATTTGTGCTTTTGAAATTGTGGACCTAAAAAAATTAATAAGCGTTTTAGAAATTGTGGAACAAATTTTTTGATTAGCGTTGCCCACCACTAGATATGAAGTGGGGAAAAAATAGTCTCTTTAAGGGTTCACAAGACGAAAGAGAGCAAGCAGGGAAGTGGGGGCGACAAAGCACAGGGAGACACGTCTGACTTCACCGTCGCACAGAGAGAGAGAGAAAAAAAGGGGGTGAGGACTGAGCTTCTCAGACCAGCTCGTCTCAGCCGTCTGAGGAAGTAGAGTCTCTGATGAACTTCTTGATCAGGCTGGTGGTGTTGTTGCTCCAGCTGAGGTTATCGTTCAGTTACACACCCAAGTACTTG